>VZTE01005845.1:1653718-1679090 GCA_013397775.1 Eulacestoma nigropectus | reverse complement strand
CGGGACGGCGGCAGGTGCGGAGCGGGGGCGCGCTCGCCGGGCCCGCCGCGCAGCGCCCGCACCGCGCGCACCTGTGCGGGAGCGGAGACACACCCGCCGTTCCGCGTGCGTGCCAAGCGCGGGGAAAGGAGCCGCACAGGAGTAACTGGGGTACGCACAACAAGCTGCAAAAGTGAGGAAAAGTCCAAATTCAGGCCACGTGGTATTTAGCAAACAGGATTTGCTTTTAAGTGATTTGGCCAACAAGAAACACAAACACCGTGGCAAAGCACAGAATAAATTTCTCATGCTCAACCTCCCACGCTTTGTATTCCTGGATCCAGTTTATCACTCATTGTACAGCTTCCAGTATTGCTATGAGTGAGTAACGTGTCCATGCACACACACACACACACACTTTCTACTATACTCAGCCCGCTTTTAGTCCTGGATGAGCTCTGTTGGCTATTTAAGGAAAATGAGAGTAGTAACAAAATTAATATATAACGTCAGACTATAACCCCAGGATGTGAGTGGATTCAGCTACCCAGATAGCCCAAATTTTGGCATAATTTAGCTTCTGAATTTAATCACATATGCAGATATATGCACCTTTTTCTGGTTAAGAGGAAAGAGAAGTTGGAAAAGCAGAAATTTGCATCATCATACAGAAACTCAGTTCCCAGCAACACCACGACCTTTAGACCTGAGTACAGACTTCTGTTACATCATCTCAGAGTGACTGATGGCAGCAGTAGTTTTTCCATCTTCTAGAGGCAGGACTACAAAGCCACACTTTATTTCTCGCTATTAAAAGGCCATTTAAATTCAGCAATCTTAGATCTAACGCCCAAGCTCAGGAATCGGGCTTACTTTCAATAACATATCAAAGCCCTCAGCATCTAATTCCTAGCCCAGTTCCTCCACACTAGCAGTTTCAGGCTTTGCATCTTGCATTTCCCCATCCTTGCTCCAGCCTCCTTCCCCAGCCACTCCCATGCAGGATTTTGTGTTAGAGCACCAACCTTCTCCTTGGCTCATCCTTCCTCTCCATATTTACCATTATTCATTCTACTGGAAGAATTTTATTCAATTTCTCTTGGAATTCATAAACCTTGAAACTAAACAACTAAACTAAAACAAGTTATGACATTTCTTATCTCTAGTGTCAATGTTCAGCACTGTTCAATAAGTTTTCTTCATCTTGAAAAATTATAAATGCGATGTAAATTTAGAAATCCAGTATTATAAGTAAGTGTTATAAGTTCTTCAAGTCTTCTAAGCATGGGGGGAAAAAAGTAAAAAAGAAAACAATACTCTGAGCTTCAAACGGATTTTGATCATTTAGGTAATTGATCCTACAAATGTCAAAATCAGGCCAGAGTAAACAATTGTAAACTAATTCAATGTGAAAGCAAGGAAGTTTGGTAGAGAATGCAGGTTAAATAGTACAATCAACAATCACATCATCAGAAAAAGAAAGGTTTATTGTGGGAAAAGTAATTGAAACCATTAGATAAGTGTTCAATAGCAATAAAAAAGATAAAAAAGAAATTCCACCTATACTTATCAATAGATAGAATACAAAGCAATGGATACTATTTGGTCAGCCAAACGTTTGTTCAAAAGAAAAGCCTACAGCTACAGCAGTCTCTCTTCCTTGCAGACATTCTTTTTGAAAATAGAAGTGACTTTATGTTGCCATAATTACACAATTCCCAGGCACATTTTAGAAAATACTAGGAAGAATAAACTCATCTGTTCCAAGTACATATATACTCTAGTCCTTTCACTGTTTCTGAAGTAGACATACACTTCATTATGCTCCAATTCCTCCACAGTCTTGTCTCTCTCATGTCAGCTCCCACATAAACTAATCTGGGTCCATACGAGAGTCCAGCAAATTTATTGATGAATTGTTTATTTGAAAAAAAAAACAAAACGGTTCTAGAGGTCAAATTGAAAGTGACAAAGAAATAGAAATACTAGAATTACATGTTTTTATGATTTTGAAGTATTTTTTCTGTAACTTTTGATTTAAAACTTAAAAGTGTTCTACATTGTGGGAGGCCTAGCTTCAAACATCTTTTGAAAAAAGGATTTGAGCCCACATCTGCTGCATTATGGGAATGTTAAGTGAAGTTTTGGGTTTTCCTCAAAGTAAAACAACAAACAATTGTCCTTTGGCATTTTCATTGTTCAGAGCTTTTTTCCTCCCCATTTTCACTTTGGCTGCCAAATTGAATACAGATCGTCTACATTCCCCCTGAATCAAATCTAGCACAGAACAGCTGCAACCACGTCTCAGACTGTACAGTGTTGACTACCTCCTAAACCGCCTTGGAAAGTATTACATGAAAGAGAAATGGAACTAACAGATCTACCTTCAAGAAAATGTGCCTTGCATAGAAGGCCAGGTGTACATCACAGCTTGCAACTTTTGCTGCAGCAGATAAACTGGAACGAGGATTAAGGGTCTGACAGCTGCTGTATGTTGGTCACCCATTACTAGTCCACAGGGCAAATGCCCCTTTTCAGCCAAGTATAGTCTACAGCATCACTAATGCAGGCTTCAGGACAGTAACAGAAGTTGAGCAGGTGAAAGGTTGCTTAAAGTAATTTTTTTTCTGCACTTACCTAACTATCATAGTTTACTTGGAACAAACTATTAGGCAAATTGTTAGGCAAATAGTGAAGACTGGGGCACTAAAAGTCCAGTGTCTCAACAATGTAGTCTCCAAGAAGAGACACCAAAATTGGATTTGTTTTCATTAAAAATGCTGAGTTTTCATGAGAGCAGGCACTGAAATGTCTAACTCAGTAAGAGTCACTTCTATGATTCTTTTAACGTTCTTTTTCTCGATAGAACATGTGTACACAGTGAAATAAAAGCTATAGCGTATCTCTGTTACAGTAAAAAAGACAAACCAACAAAACCCGCAAACTCCAAGTACCTGTTTCTTCCTTCTTACTTTACTCAACAGAAGTCTCTTTGAAATCCAAAGAAATACCTGCCTGATGAAAGCTGCTCTACATTGCAGCTTCCAGTCACTGTTTAGAGATGAAACATTTCTAGGTTTCAGCATGAATGTAACTAGAACTGGGAAAGTAACTTCTGTTAAGAAATCAGTTTCAAAATATTGTCTCTATACTATCTATGTGCAGAATAGCCAGATATTCTAGACTAGTTGGAAGACATAAATTATGAGCAGATAGCTTACTGCGAGCAATAAGCTTTCTGTCCAGAGCTGGATATTTGCTACTCTTGTTAACTGCCACATCTGCAAGGGAAGCAACAGCAAGAAACCCGACTCTGGCCCCACACTGAGCATCACTTTAAACCATTTTAAACTAATTACTTAGAGAGGTAAGTTGGTAGAAGTTTCTACCTTCTGCTTACATTCCGACAAGCAGAATTCTGCTCTCAAGAAGTATTTCCATAAACAATTTCTTTCCAAGAATTTATATACAGGCACCTGCAAAAGGCCAACATAATCTGTATATCAGAAAACCATTCAAGACTCAGCTTCTGTTAAAGGAAATAATGTGACACTTTTAGTAAAATAAAACCTGCCCACTGCTACATTTTAAGTTTTAGTAAACTGTTATTGAAAAATAGCTAGAACTCAGACCTGAAAATTATTTGTATGAAGTCTGAGAAAAATCAGAAAATTGTTCCCCCAGCCCTCTTGCATCTACTGATGGTTTATAAAAGAATTTATTTTTTTCTCTCACAAGATCTTTTTGGTTGCAATAAATACCACCCACCTACCTGAGAACCCATCAAGATATAAGATTCATACACACTTCCTAGAACATCCTGAATTTCAGTCAGTGCAGCAGATGCCCTTAGGGGAGCTATGTGGGTGAAACTACAGCAGCCACTGTGTACTGGTATGAACCTGCAGAGCCAACTGATAGAGAGCAGGAGCACCCCATCTCCTGCAGACGTGCCACTCACACGGGGATCAGCCATCTCTCTCTTTGCAGTACTAGTCTTCAAGGCAGACCACAAAGATGAGCAAGGGAAACTAAATTCATAGCTTTAGCATGTATTAAAACATGAAATTTTTATTTAATGGCTCATTGTAATTCACTCCCAAGATAATCCATCTATGCTTTTTAATGTGATGAACAAGGTCTCTTTTCTATGGGAGATATTCACTCAATCGCCTCTTCCCTTGCTAATAGCCCCCTTCTCCACTAATCTCTCCTCTACTTCACAATTATTGTCTGGTTTTTCTCTCAGATTATCTAGCTGGTTTTTAGCTTAATGCAGAGCAGCTATTATCAGACCTGATGCCCCCAAACTGTTGACATTTCTTTTCAGTTATATCAACTGATCTAATTTAAAACTCGTTCCCTGGTCTTCCATCTTTTACATGGCATCCTGCCCTGCTCAGGATGAGCTACATAACATGCTAAACTGTTTCTCAAAAATAATGCAAGGCTGGAAGCACACTATGAGAAATGCAACTGGACACGGAACAACTCTATTTGCTAATCCTCCAGGGAAAAGGATTGCCACTGGCATATGCAGCACCCCATTTCCAAATTTTTAACAAGCAGTTTCTTAAGAAACTTCCACCTTAACTAGCAATTGCCAAGCAGAACAGTGGGTGGTGAGGAATGAGAGGAAAGACTGCATGAAGGAAACAACTTCCAGAACATTCGCAGCTTGCCAAACACACTATTAACCAACAGTAATTACGGCACAGCGACCTGCTGCTGTGGGAGCCAGGAGGCCTGAAGCTACCACCCTGGCTCAGTTAGCCCCACCTGCCCTACCGGTACCAGCAGGATTTAAGGCAGAGAAAGCCCAACAATTAAAGGTTAGCAGAGAAACAGCCTGTTTCTACAGGGAACAGGAGGTTTGGCTGGGAACTCCTTGTAGGTGGTATCTTGCCAAAAGCTGTCAGCTGGGCAGCTCTTGGTCTGATGTGCTCTGGGCAGCAGGGCTGCTGCCTGCCAGCTGAGAGAGGTGGTAAGCAAAGCTGTCGGTGCTGGATTTGCCTGGCAGGAGATGGGGCTTGTGATGCAGCTTCTGTTGGCTTTGCAATTTGAATTAAGGGTTGGAAGTAGATTATAGGATACAAAGACAGTGTTACCCAGTTTCTGGAAGCCCTTAGGACAGTAGGCCTGCAGGGTGCTGAGGGGACTCCTCCTGTTGCTGGGTTTCTGTCTCACTTGCTCTGGAGCACACAAAGTCCTTCTAAAAGTGCTGGCTATTGCTGCCCTTAGCCTCAAAGCAAAAATTTATTTGTATGTTCTTGACAGTATTTAGTACTTAAAGAATTTGATAAATCAGGTTTAAAAAAAAAGTGTGGCTAGAAACTTTTGCTTCCCCCAAACTTGACTAATTATTAACACAACAGTAAGTCAATTCAAATGTAGCAAATAAACTCCTTAATCCTCTGTAGTTTCAGAACTATTTTTAACGTACATTCCATTTTTCCTCTAACAATAGTTCTCTGCCAGGGAGAACAGTGTATTTCAGGTTGGGAGAGCACATAAGGTCCTTAAGTAGCAATCAAGTGCATTACATGTGATTAAGTGGTTTCTGCTTCCAGATCTATGCTTTTGACTCTTCCTTCCTTCTCCTGCCTCTGATGTTGTGTCATGATTGTTTAAATCCGGTCCTGACAAAATGATCTAGGTTAAAAGAACCCCTATGGTTAAAGGTCTTGCAGTTCACTTGGATCATTTTGCCAAGACAGCGAGTACAGCCTGCCTCAAAGGTGGCGAACCCAAGTGTACTAGTTTGTGATGGGGTAGGGAGCTGTAACCTCACAACCTGCTTAAGGGGAAGCTGGAATGGTTTTTCTCATTGTGGCTCAGGGTTTTCTGTGCTAGTCTTACGGACTCTACTTGGCTTCCATATGCAGTTTTGTTGCCAGGGATCATATTTTTATGTTGGAGCCTAGACAAATAAAAGAGAGATTCAGCTAAAGATCAGCACTGCTGATACCTTGGCTGTTATGCAGTTTGTTCAGGAAGAAACTGTTTCAGATTCAGTTTTTATGACAATATATAATGTTTGAAATACAATGATGAATGTTTGCTGTGAACAAGTGAACCTTGTTTAATGAGTGTAGTTAAAGCATAAAGCTGACCGATATTGGCTGGTAAGGACAACTGAGCTAATCATGATGAAACTGAACTGTTGTGCCTGTGTGTTGTTACAACTTTATCTGAACTGCAGCTAGGGTAGAGTGCTTGGACACGGTGAGGGAAAGGTGATGAACTGCGTTCTCCTGTGCATAACTAATGGCCACTAGCTGGTACTTCGAGACTCAAAAGGGCTGAGAAAGAAAGGTTGTTATTCTCATCACTACAGAGCAAGATATACTTTACCCTTTACTAAAGCTCATAATGAAGCTCTATGCTAAAGTAGAGCTATGCAACTCTTTCTAACTACAAAAGCAGCATCTGACCATGATATTAGCAAGGCTAGGAAAACATAATCCAGCTATAATGACTGGGTCTCAAGCTTTACTGAATTTCATATGCTGGTCACATTACCTGAGGAAGTATTTTTTTGTACAAGGAGTTCATTCAGTAGTTTTCATCCTGGACTTTGTAACCTGAATATCTCGGTCAAGTTCTTTCCAACATCTTCTTACCAAATTAAGTATTACAGTCTGCTTTGTGATACAGTAGTTTTAGTCACCTGTATTAATGGAGGTCTTTAAAATGACATTACTCTTTATTGAACACTGGTATGTGTATAGATGCTAGAGGGTATAATATTGTTCAGTGAAGTTGCTAAGGTGATTACGATGTATTCGTAAGTTTTGAAAGTACAGTGCTATTGTCGGTGTCTTCTGTGTCAGTGAATGCAGATCAGTCTCCTGTGGCAATATTGTCATGAGAATTCTGTGGCATTTCTCTAGACTAGCATCAGAAGAGGGCTCTACTCCTAGTCTTGCATAACAATTTGCTTAATTTGTGGGTGGTATTTCTCATCTACTAACATCTGGTCACCTCCATCAATGGCAATTATGAATGTTTCTTGATCATGAGTTTCAGACAGAGCTTCTGGGAGAAGACTTTCTACTCTAACTGAGCTTTTCCACCCATCAGTATTTCCTTTCTTTCAAAATATTGGATCTCCACTCAAGTGATGTAATTACAGAGGAAAGAAACATCTGCCATGCAGTTGTGAGATTTGTCCATGTGAACAGATCTCGTATAAATAAATGCAAGTAGAAAAGGTATAGGCCCTTTAAAGACAAGTTACTAAATGCCTCTGACTATCTTTGAGTTTGCTGATCCCTGAATTACTGTACAAAAGCTTCAGTAAAAATAGTGAACTCTGTCTAGTTTCTGATGGAACAATTGTAGATGCCTGGTCCCAAGGGACAATTCCTGAGTGGCTCTCAGCCTTGGTGCAGCACCTGAAATCCTGAAGGGGATTTCCTACTGACCTTAACTGCTCTTTGCCTAGGGCACAGGTTGTTCAGCCTATAATGAGGCTCCTAAATCTTCCTGTTCACAACATAGGGAGTGTAGGTGCCTCATACAGAATTCCCTGCAGGCCATAGGCTGAGACAGACACGAAGTGCCATGGCCCATCAGTCTCTCACCGGACTTGTCCCAAAAATTCCTAATCCAACACCAACAGTGGTCTGTCTGTTTTGTTTTGTTTCCTGTTTTCACTTTATATAGTAATGATGAATCTGAATAGCTGCAAGACAGCAGATGCTATGGCAATATAATATTTGAATAACAGATGTGAGAACAGACTCTGGCCTTGTTTTATATGACACGTCATTTAATATTATTTAATATTTTCTTGTGCAATGGAAGCCATGTTTTCTGCTCTTTCAGAAACTCTCTACTGAATAACATGAATCAGGACCATTATTATTTTAAGTATATATATAGACATAAACCTGAGAAAACAACACTGTATCTAAAATAGCAGTATATATTTTGAAATATGATACTAATCACAGAAGGATTAAGGTAATAGAACTGATCGGTTTCTGTCATCTTGCCTAGGTAAAATAATCCAATGTGATACTTATGGATGTAGGTTAACAAAATGTATAAAGAACTGTTACTTTTGATTATGTATATGGCATAAAAATATAGAATACAATTCACTGCATTGAAAATCACAGTATTTTAACATTTTATTATAAGAAAAGCCATAAATGGCTTGCACTTATTGATGGATATTCAGAAGTTTCTTTTCAGCAATTATTTACAAATTTGCAGTTCTAATGAGAAATCTGAATTATATATAACTAGAAGACTGCGGTATTAAAGACAAATTAACCCAAGCCATACTTGTTCATGTCCAAGTTATGATTGGTTCATTGGCATGGTAGCAGTATGGGACTGTGTTTGATAACAGCAAGAATGAGAAATCAAAGTTGGTAGGTTTGCAAATCTAGTGAACGGAAAGGCCACTGGTACTGCCTGAGCTATGGCAGAATGCACTCTGACTGGAGACTCTCCTCAGCTTTCTCCTGAATAAATTGTCTTGGTAGGAATGAACGCATGGGGATGCCCTGTGAGTTCCCCAGCTTGCCCCATGATTCACAAAGATGGGGGACCCACTTAAGATGGGATGCCTCTGTGAGGAGACTTAGCCTCGTGCCAGGTCAGGATGACTGCAGATGGAGTCCTTTTGCTTTGGCACACACCGCTGGTAGCTGCTCTGGGAAGAGCAGTCTCAGTAGGTACAAGACTACAGAGATGAAAATTCTGTTCTTTTAAAACCTGAGGACTTTACCAAAGGCAGGCCACAAACCTGGGCTGGTTTCTTCCTTGTCACCCTGACCCTGTTCTGTGAAACAGCTTTGGAGACTATCCTCTTCAGACAGAGAGCCTCCAGTGCCAGATGCAGCCATGAAGCAGCATATAATCAACAAAGCCACACTGGCAATCTTCTGTAGTGTAGGAATGTGACTCCAGTGTTGCTGGAACATTTGCCATCTAATTTCAGTAAGTTCTCCCAACCAATACAAAAATACCCGAGACAGGCTTGGCT
The DNA here is from genome assembly GCA_013397775.1 of Eulacestoma nigropectus. Taxonomy (NCBI): domain Eukaryota; kingdom Metazoa; phylum Chordata; class Aves; order Passeriformes; genus Eulacestoma; species Eulacestoma nigropectus. The sequence continues at coordinate 1,670,110 of VZTE01005845.1, read as the reverse complement.
GCCAAACATTACAGGCTTTGAAGTCTGATGGCAGGTAAAAGCTGTATGTCAGTGACCTACTAAAACATCAAAAGGTATGTCAGAGAATGGTCTTGCAGGGCTCAAGCTGGAAAGCTAAAAGAAAATCCTCAGAGATAATATTAAGGGACTTCAAAGGTAGGAGATATGCAGAAGGTCAACAAGAATGGTCAAAATTAGACAGAGAAACAAAAATTTTCTCTGATGAGTAGAAGTTGGAAAGGAAATAAAAGGAAGAAATATGTACTGCTTTTTATGGTCAGATGGTACATGTGCTGTACAAGCAACAGCTATCTTGTCTTCAAAGTGTACGTATCACTGTGCTCAGAAAATAAACATAAACAGTTAATGCCTCAAAAGGATACTAATAACTGATATTCATATTTTTCTTTTATAGTCACATATCTAAAGGTACTGTAGAATAGGATTTTTTTTTATATAACATAGTTTATCACAGTGTAGTGAGTATGTAACAGTGGAAGACACAAACATTCAAGATCAGGTCCTAATCTGACAGACTCCACGTGTGGTACCTAACATACTCAAAAGTAAAGGCATCAGTGTAAGAAATATATTAAGTTATGGATTAATCTCAATACTATAAGGGATTCTTTATAATCTCTGGTACTTTATCTCTCAAGCAAGGATTTTTCAGCAATAAAAACCTGAGAACATAGAATTTATGTAGAAGTAACTCTGGAACTAGAAATAGGTAAGGCTTCAAGATAAGAATGACCAGGCTGGGTAAGACCAAGGGTCTAGTAGAACCAGTATCTTGCTTCTCATAATAGCCATGAATGGATGCTTAAGAAAGATACGAAACACTGGACAGGAATATCTTCCTGAGCTTCCAGGCATTTACAGCTGAGAAACTTCCTGAGCCAAGCATGACTTCTGTATCTAGTAATTCTCAGTGAATTCCTCTCCCATGAACTTCTGTAATCCTCTCCTGAAACTTAATTTTTAGCAAACACATTCTGTAGCAGGCGGGGGTCCCAGCTTTACAAACAGATGCTGGGAAGAATTACTTTTTTTTTCTTTTGCTAGTTTTGAAATCTGAGAGTCAAATCTACTGTACTGAGATTCAGTCTGGGTTTCTGAATCTGGCTCCAGCCACAAAATCTGTTCTGTGAAGACAAGCTCTATCAAAACAAGCTGCAGGAACAGATCGTCCATCAATGCCACTGTGCAACAACTGAAATGAATTGGAGAAGAGAAGGAAAGAGCAGCACCATAAGATCTTGAACATCAAAATGGCCACAGAAGGATGTGTTCAAAATTCATTAGAGCACACTTGTGTGTGCATTTTGTGGTTTACCATGGTGCCAGAGTGCACAGGGCTGTAGTTAAAATTCCACTGATTTTTTTTTTCCCCTCTTTGTGAAGTTCTGTTTTCAATTTTCCATGTGCAGCAGCAGTGTTACCAAATATGGGAGAATCTGTGACCACTCTGGACCTATATCTCTGCACTGGGAATGCATAACATGAATGCATTTCTTTTTAAATTACTTTTTCTTTGTTATTCCAATGGTAAAGCACTGATTTCCTGTAGCCTCCAACATGGACAGAAAAGCTTATAGGCAAATGATAAAGTAGATCAGATTGTTCCTACTTTGCATCCATACAATTAAAAAAAGAGAAAGAATCTGTGAAAAGGAATGTTGTTGAATATATACAATACAGTAAGTGGGTTAAGCTGTTCAGATCACCTGCTTCACATGCAACATAAAACTTCTTTTTTCCCACCCCTTCAAGAGGAAAATAAACAGTTCCCTTATCCCTAGGGTGGTAGCAAGCCCTAACAAGGAAAAGCAGGACACATTCCTTTCTTCCTTCCTTTATAACCAATCACTGAATTGCTCCCAACACATTCCAGATCTGGTAGGATAGCTTAATTGCCTTCACCTGGAGGCCACTGCCTGAGTTCCTGTCAGTTAATATAGCACCTATGGAGTGAGGCACTGTGATTTCTTTCTGAAGAAAGTGGGTTAAGCACCCAGCCCCACAGTCATGAGCAGTTTCATAGGTTCATTTGCATATGAAGATTTGTGAGTTTCTTGGGTGTAACTGTGCCTATAAAAGTTTGAGTCTATGAGTGCCATCAAACATAATTCCTCCCTAAAGACTTAGAACAGATATGAGAAAGATGAGGAACTGTTTATTGTAATAAGTTGTGGTTATGAGTGAAATCTTTAATTGCTTCCTTACAATGAAAGATCTGCATGGAGAAGGGAATGTTGCTGGTTTGCTTTCACTGGTGATGAAATAGGGAAATTTCCGTAACAATTCATGATCAGGTGTGCAGTGTTATTCCACAAGGCAGCCTAAATTTTGCAAAGCTATTCGGACAATAATTCTTGTCATGAAATGTTGTCAACCATTACTCTGGGTCATAATTTCTCATTTCCGTAGTTACCGTTCACACAATGTCAAGAGGGGTCTCAAGATTCAAATCCTAAATCTGTAGTAAAACAACAAGTTTATGCCTTTTTCCAAATGAGTAGCTAGACAATTAGACTATAAAAATACTTAAGTGTATGGACTCAAAACACAGTTTGCCATTGTTATGTGCTTGTTTTATTTCTACCATATTTTATGAAGTATTTTGTAATAAGCTTTAAAACCTCACTGGTGTTGCCTGATTCTGTTCCAAGCAAAGTGAAACATTAACATTAATTCTGGAATAGAACTGAAAACAGCTGTTTCACTGACAACATTTTGGCAGTTTGACGAAATATCAGGGAGTTTGACAAGAGCATGTTATCACAATATTGCCTAGATAGAATAAATTTCAACAGACTGTAATCAAAGTCAAAATAAACCAGTGATAGCTCATTATTCATATGTCCACTGCAGAAAGGAAAATAGTGTAAGCATGACCAGAAGGCTTCTAAGGCTTGAAGATCATGATAAACAAAGTAAGTAAAAATATGCAATACCATAACCAAGACGATAAGCAACAGTTATTAACAATTCTATTTTCAGCTGAGAGACAGATGGGTCTTAATAATATACAGGGCTCCAACTAGAGTGAAGTTAATGATATAATGTTATTCTTAAGCGCAAAAGATAAATTTCTGTGATAAACAACAAAAAGTATCTGACAATGTTAACTCACTTTTATTTTATTCCATACATCACTCTCCAGATACTCACATGAACTACTTAGTTATATAGGCATTCTTAGGAACTTCTTTTTTCTTCATGTGAAGAACCTTATCATACCACAGGAAAGGAATGGAATATCTGTTTCTCAGGTGTGTTGTACAAATATGCTTTTCCATTGCTCCTATAACTACTGAAACATTACCCGAAGTAGAATAACAGTGACTCAGACTGGTTTAACGACTATGACAGCAGAAAGAATATGCTCATTTAATACACATTTAGTAAATTAAATGAAAAGAGATCTGTAAATTATTTGCTCAGTAGTTGGGCTACTAAAATTATTTCTGCACAATACAAGTTTTACAGATATTCCATAAAATCGAAGTTATGAAGGCAAAGAGTGCTCTGCTGTTTCACCAGCCAAAAGCCTGTACTTAGTGCACAGTCTCCCTGGACACATACATGAGATTTGGGAATCAAGATCAGATGTGTACAGAAGAGAATATCCCACCTGTAGAATTTAAATTATCTGTCCAGAGCACAGCAAATGCAGACACTGCTGTCCACTAAGAGTGTATCACAATTTCCTCTAGCATTTGGGTTTTTATAGCACTGTAGCCGGCAGCTGACCGGACAAAGCTAACCCTGTGGCACCATCCTGTGGCACGCCTGGCACTTGCACGACTCCGACTGCTCTTCCAGCGGCTGTCCCCTGCCTGTGCCTGTCCCACTGACAGTGCTGGAGCAGAGCAAGCTTTGGAGCTTTCGTTTCATGTCGCCTTCTGTGACTATCACGTTGGCTACTCTAGCAAAGTTTCACCTTGTTCTTGGGAAAATGATTTGAAGGGAAGGGAGTTTTCCCTACTATTCTAGAATCGATCCAAATATACTCCTCAACCTACGGCTAGTGTGATATAAACAAATAAAATATAGAACTGGGAGATAGGTATTTGCAGAAGAAATACTGAGATAGGCTGAAAATATTAATTCCAAAATCCTGAAACAAACTAGAATAAGACTGTGGGATCGGTTTGGTGGGAAATATTTCCAACAAAGTCAGGGTGGTATATAACTTGGGAACAGGCAATACAGTATCTCACTGTAAAAAGGAGGGAGAGGACAGAAATTATTCATGTCTGAAAAGTCCCTGAATTTGAATTGAGTTGTCTGCAATAATTTAAAGCAAATAGCGAAGTGTTGAATAATCAGAGTAGGCAAGATTATGTTTGATTAGCTGGGCTTTCCTCAAAAATAACTTGATTTTCTAGGAAAACACAATGTGTCACACAATGTGACTAAAGTGAACATTAATAAAGCGCATTATATGGTGCTACTCAGAAATTTATTAATTAAGTTGGGAAAGTTGGAATTTTTTAAAAGGATTATAGTACAGGCAAAGAACTGGGTGAAAGTGGTAAGGTACTGAATGATTTTTAATGGTGAATCCAATGTAGTCATTAATGACCTGATATGAATGTTACCAGTGCTCTATTGACAAAAAAAAATTAGAAGATATCGTTAATATAGTGCAGAAAAAAAATGGTTGATTCCAAGAAATTGAGGCATGAAATGGAATGAAATTCTGCAAGACAAACTATAACATCATACTTCTGAAGAATAAAAACTGCGTGGCTTTAAAGCAAACCTTAGAGCACTTTAATCCTTATTCTAACATTTGCTCAACTTTTCTAATAGCTCACTTGCAACTTGTTATTTTACTGAAATGCAGCAAATTCAAAGAGCACAAGTGAAAATATCCTCAAAATATTGGCACTGTGTTCACTGTGACATTGCATTTTATGTTCAAAAGGCCAATGATGAATCTAGAATTTTTGGAGAACCTTAAGGTTAGTTTGGGTTATTATGCAAAAGTTTGGAAGATGAGTTAAATTTTTTTGAATCAGTGAGGTACTGCTTATGTGACCACAACTGAATCAAATAAACTTGCAGTCTAAGACTTGCTACCGTGAATGGGAGGTTCCAATACCCACTTCTAGAACTTCCAAGGAAAAACTATTATTACTTTAAATTACATTTGTAGACCTCTCCCCTTTTCTCTTTCCTCTTTCTCCAGACTTTTGTTGCTCATTTTAACCTTCTCTTCTGAGATTTCAGTTACTACTTTGCTTCCCTCCTTCACCTGGTGTAGAAGTCAGTGCTCTGCTTTCCCTAAGGTCCTACATAATTCAGGCATGTGATCTTTTCCTCATAGGTATTCTCTTCGCAGAGCAGAGAGAGCACAGGCTATGGTTGTGCTATGTTGCTACGTAAGTCTTATTTCTGCTACGAACAAAAGCTTCAGTTTTTCTTACCGAGAAGATCTTAGAAAAAGTAGAGACATGTTTCTTAAAATGTGAAGATCCCCCTGTAACTGGAGCAATTCCTTTGAGCTGTGAGATGGCACAGAAGATGAGCCTGTTGAGCACCCATTTGAGAAACAGCAATTTCAGTGATGCCTGAAGTAAATTTTGCAAAATGTGCCTGTAAGAGCTACTCAGTACTTGCATGTCTTGATCTCTTGCCTGCTTTTAGCAATTTTATTCACCCTCCTTTCCTGCCAGTCTGCAGGGCTTCTTGGGCTGGAAGGTATTTCAACAATACAGTCCAGACAACACAACTGCTCTTCTTCTCATTTACCCTGGCATTTATGTGAGTCAAGCCCTATGATTTACAATTCCAGATTACAAAAGGAAATATATAACAAGCTTAAAAATTAGGGCACAGGTGTTTCTGAAGGTCAAATATTTGGCATGACTAAATTTAGGAAAATAATTAGGAGGATTAAGTTTATATTTCTTTTTGCTTAGTTATACACAACTATTAGAGGTTTGGTCTATAGAGTATTTGGTTACTTCTGCTACCTGTTTATGCTATTCCCACCAAGTTAGTGTGAAATAAACTAGCGTGTGAACATTCAGTACATTAACTAAGCTGTGATAATAACAAGGAAACATGTCTTTACTTGTGGCAAAAACTCACTCCCATTTCAGATAACAGGGCAATTGGCAGCTGAGTTTTGACTTGGAATGATGTAATTTGGATGATTATTTACTTAATATTTAAACTGTGTATCTTCTATTTATATGTTCTGCATTAAGATGGACTGTGTGGGTTCAGTCTTGCTGAGCTGGAGCGAAGAATCCTGTTCTACCTTATAAACTGTGCCTTAGCTGGCAGGCAGAGAGGATGAGCTTTCAGCTGTGGCTTAGGGTGTAGCTCTATGTAGGAAGGAACAGAGAATTTTCTCACGTTGTTTAGAGACATGCAACTTAATTCTTTAAGGCTGAAGAGTAATATTATTCTTCCTTCTGCTAGAATGAGATAAAACCTCACTATTTATATTTTCCTATGAAAGTAAAAAAATAATTTTTTTATCTGTACCAAAAAAGGAAAAAGTTTTTCTGTGAATCTCTGTATTTATAGATATATATCTACACATGCACACGCATGTATATTTATATACCTGTAGAAACGTCTATCATTTTTTTCTAAAACTTGTAAAACTCTGGCCTGTATAGCATTAAGGCAACTATCCTGATGGATATCACATTTGTACAGTTATATCCATCAGATCCCCCAATAAATTCAGTTTAAAATTTTAAATTCCAGTGGACATGACTTAGACTAAAAAGTCCCGTAAGCAGTAAGATGTAATATTAATACAATAGTAGCAAAAATTATTATTAGCATATCTTAGTAGCAAGATGTAATATTAGTAAGTAGTAGTGTTAGTAATAACATGTAGTAGTAACATCCTTTCTTTAAAAACAAAAAAAGTAGAACACCAGCAGCTTCTTTCTACATATGATCATGAAGACAAGCTTCATATTTCTTTAAAACTCTGCTATATTCTCAAGATTCTTCAGGGGCCTGTTCTTTGCCTCTTCCTCTACTGTTATTGATCCTATTCTTATTTAAGAAAAGCCCACTTTTTCTCATTTCTGAATTTTACTCCTTAAATCACACATTTTGTTACCTATTCTACAATATAATAGGAATGTATCAAGAAGTTCACTGTGCTAATAACCTTGTTTCCCTGGCCTTCATTCCTCTCATTCTATACCATCTGTGCTAAACACCGTCTGGATGATCCCAAAGGTATCCTCCAGTCTTTTTTTCTATGATTCTATGATTCTACCTTTAATCAACACTGAGAACTAAAGTATCTCTTGATTTCCTCAAAGAAATCTGAAGGTCCACCACTTCTGTACCTTCTGTACAGTTCCACTGCATTCTCTATTTCTTATCACTATACAAGCATCAGCTATTCACAACTCACACATTTCTTCATTGCTTCCTACTCTGCTACCAGCGCATTTTCTTTCTGTGATGCTTTGAGAGAGGAAGAAGGCAACTAGATCCAATCTCTTCGAAGATTTTTTGCATTCAAAGATTATGGATCTAAACAAACATCTTAATTATGACAGCTATTTATGACATCTAATTAGCTCTGACATCTAATTATGACAGCTGGAAGCCAGTGCTTGCACTAGTAAAACACCCTTTTGCAGAAAATGTTGCTAAGTAAAGCAGATGAATTCTGCATGTGTGTCTTCTGGAACAGTTCAGAATAAGTTTGCCCCAAAAGTGGTCTAAAATTGCCCAAGGAACTTGAATTAAGGCTGTATCAGGATGCAACCCTTATTTATATGGCTTCACATGGTTTTTATCACAGTATTGCTGCCTCATTCAGTGAGTAGACAGCTGTTTAATATTCATTTGTAATACTGAATTCATTTGTAATCAGGGTCTAGCAACAGACCTAATGAATACCATCAAAATATGATGCAAAATCTAAAAATCTACTACAATGCTAGTTATTTTTAAAAATGCTATGTTTAAAGAAATCTCCACCAAGCTGCAACCACTTAGCAACACAACACTTCTGCAAATACTTCTGCTTCTTAGTAGCGCACACTTCTGCAAATACCTTTCTGGTACACTTCATGATAAATATTCTGAAAACAGGGAAAAATGCAATCACAGGCCAATTTTGAATGTGTTAGATAACTTGCACTGGGGCAGCATCCTACAATGATTCTGTGACAGAAATAAAGTAGTAGTTCAGATAATTTTATTAGCATTTATCTGCCTTAGCCATAGAACTGTCATTCTTTCCATCATCTCCTGCCTCCTATGTCTCAAAATTTTTGTAATATGTGACAGAGCAGGCCTGTAGGCAACAGCCTACTTACCTATCCCATCAGAATTCAGCACAGGTTCATGCAAGAAGGGAACTGGGGCTGTTTAATCTGGAGAAAAGAAGGCTGAGAAGAGACCTTATTACTCTCTACAACTGCCTGAAAGGAGGTTGTAGCAAGGTGCATGTTGGTCTCTCCTCCCAAATAACAATGATGATAGGATGAGAGGAAATGGCCTCAAATTTCACCAGGTGAGGTTTAGATTGGATATTATAAAAAACTTCTTAACTGAAAGGGCTGTCAAGCGTCGGAACAGGCTGCCCAGAGAAATGGTTAAGTTACCATTTCTGCAGGTATATAAAAGATTATTATATATATATATATATATACACACACACACACTGTGTATAAAATATAAAATGTGGCACTTAGGGACATGGTTTAGTGGTGGACTTGGCAGGGCTGGGTTAATGATTTGGCTTGATCTTAAAGGTCTTTTCCAATCTAAATGGTTCTATGATTCTAAGAACTGAACTTGACCTGCCTGCCAAATAATTCTCCTACCATGTTTCCCCCAGCTCCTCTACCAAAAATTGGTAGCTCAGGTACCATAGGCTTCTGGTCCAGCCCACTCCATCTCACACCTCATCAGGTTTAAGTTGCCTTCTTTCAGCCTTTTTCTCCTCCAGTCAATTAGCTCTAAATCCCTCCTTTCTGTTTTGCTCAGTAGCTCTAAATGTCACCCTCTTGTTTTGCAACACGTCCACCTGCTTTTCTTGTCTAATCATTTAAATCCCTCCCAATACCAGAATCATTGTCCAACCCATGTAATCTCCTTGTTCAACTGGTCTCTGGGTCCTCTTTCCACTGCCTTCCTAACCCAACATGGCTCAGATTCCTTTCCTAAATATCATCTTGCTAAGCCACTCCAGTTTCTGTACCCCTTCTTCACTGATTTCTAGTCAAGCCATTTCTTTCTCTTCCACTCTCAGTCTTGCCTCATCCTAATGCATTCCTTTCATTCCTAATGTGGTTTTATCTGCTTGCATTCATTTCAGTAGGATAATTCTGAAAGTCAAAACCAGTTACCTATGCTCAGTCACCATTTCAAGCTGCATTTTGGCATAAAACACCCATTGCAGAAAAGCCTTGTAGCCTGCACAGTGCTTGATCAACAACAGACTGCTCAGTCTGTATGGAGAAAGGTTGCAGAGACTTGGATAACATGACCTGTAAGGCTGGGCAATACGATCTGTGAGGAAGCAGATCCTGCAATGTTGCTTTACAGTGTGGTGCAGTTTGCTTAGCTGCAGGAGCTGTGAGAGACATGAACATAACAAATGATGGCATCTCCAGCCCTTTTGGTAGCCTAAAGCCAAGAATTGTTACAGAAGGCATACAAATCTATTTCTGAAAAGCCATTAATTTGTCAGTGTGAAGGAACAAATGAAAAACTCAATAATGCTACATGAATACCATATGTGCCCTGTTAATAGCGTGTAAGAGCAGACCATTAGGCTCCTATAATGTTCAATGTCTCTGACATGGTTAATCAAAAGGGCTGCTATAATAATCACCAACTTGTGAAACAGTGGGTGGAGACAAGACCTCAGCTTTAGAAGTCCATTTCAAGTTATGACATTGCTCCTTCATTGTCTACCTTTCTTCAGCTGATGAGTGTGTAGCCAAATGGTAATTGAGTCTGAGTGTTACTAAATGCAAAGTATCGCATACAGAGGAGAAATTCTAATTCCACTTTAATTCTCAAAAAAAGATCTGAACTATATTGATAGAAAACAATGATTAAGAAATACTGTGTTTGCCAAGGACAGGACTTTAACATGTAACATGCACTCAATACTAAATAGTTTGAAAGTTCCTGTAATGAGAGAAGTAGGAGACAAATTTCCAGGAATATGCCAATAAGGAGAAGAGTTCTGTGGAGTGTAAAACTGGACCCTCACTACTGATACTAAGCAAATATATCTGCACATAGAATGTATTAAAATCCTTGTTCTATTAGCATCCTTTCTACATTACCAATGTTAAAACCAAATTATATTTGTTCAAAGAACACGTCATCATGATATGTATTGGTGGTCATAACTCCTGGAAAACAGAAAGATGGGTCTGATGAAGTTACTGTGGTTTAAACCTAGTGTCTGATACCTTATGACCAAATACAAGGGAGGGATATGATTCCCTTTTTGAACAATTTTACCAATTTAAGCTCCGTCACCTGAAATAAGAAGGAACCACGACATAAACAGTGATGATGACACAACTTTCCAAAAGTTATGTCTTTCATATAAGTGAGTCTCTGCCAAATTCAATTCTGTTGCAAACCATGGTGATAAAATACAATGATCTAAAAGCTTGTTACATTCTCTTAATATATTGAAAAAGAATTATTTTCCCATTGCTTCCTGCTGGGAAATAATTGGAACACATTGGCGTGGCATCTTGTATTAAATAAATTGATATTTAAGCTGAGACAGAAAATTCATGGAAACTTTCAGTTTGCATCATTATAAATCAGCAAATACATTAATCAACAAAGATACAACCAGCTGACAAGCACTATTTATAAGGGAATTATGAGGCAATCTCAATGAAAGAATTAGAACTCTACCTAGGAAACAGATATTAGTTGTAAACATATTTTAAATGCCTTTCTTTATATTACTGAATTCAGATATCAAACTTGACAGGCTGACTTTGCAAAGATCCATGATACTGTTCATGAATGCCTTTTCCATAAAATGTTCCTTAAAAATTTCTTTCAGTTTTCTCACTTTTTGATGAAAAATGGAACATTTTCTTAACCAAGCATTATTTGAGGTATGATAGGAAGTTAACATCAATGACTTCTGGTCTTCTATTTATTATGTATCTAATAAAACATAAAACAATAAAACACTTGAGATAAGCTAGAAACAAATATTGAGCAGTGAAATACCTTGGCTTGCAGATCACCAAAAGCTATCAAGATCAAACTGAGCTCTGATCCACTTCAGAACAAGCTAAACAGGAACATCTAGTTTCAGTTACCATTTTTCTATGCACTCACCTAGTCCTAACAAGGTAGGCAAGTGAAGCTCAAAATCATAAATGAAACTGACTGTTCATAAATGCAGAGTACTGTATTTCGGAGGAAAATCTAATTCTGTATTTTACACAGATTGTCCAATTAAACCAACTAACAAAAGGAATATCAGCATTCTAAGCATCAATGTGAACAGCTCAGCTGAGACATCTTTCTGTAAATGTCAAAGTCAGAATCCAATTAACAACAAAAGCAAATAAAAGCAGTAAGGAAAATAAAATTGAGTTCTTAGTACAAATCAGGTGTTTTCTCTCACCTTAAATACCAGTGTGTTTTCTGGACCAGCAAAATGAGTGATTATGCTTACTGACATGAAAAATTAGAATGAGTTTCAAACACCATACTTTAGAATGAAATCAGTGTGTAAGTGTTTGAAACTAAAGTAAAATCCACTAAGAAAGCAGATATGTGGAGTCTATACTACTATACTTAGTCGATACTAAGTCTATACTTGTCTCTAAGAGTATCTGATACTATCCACATACAGAGAGAAGACCAGACAATCTCTGAGTCTAGTATAATAACAGTAATTCCTGTGTATTTTCACATTTTCACCCAGACTTACAAATTTATGAGCTCTGCTTATAAAAAGCAATCTGTTATCTTGTATATTGGAAAGGCAGGAGGTATTAACTAGAGGCAAGAGTTGCTTGTACAGAGGCTAGATCACAGTCACATCAAAAAACCCACGCATATAAAGCAAAAATACAGACAGAAATCAAGGAATTGCACAAAGTAGAACTGTGTGTAACAATTAAGCACTTCTGGATAATGGTGTCAGTTAATAAAGATCAGGACAAGTACCCCTATCAGTGGAAAAGTGAAGCAGTAATGGCACAGAAAGTCTGCAAGCATCAATATATGTAAAAGCCAATGCTCTGTACATCTAAGCATTTTTTTTCTATACACCCCTTATCTTCTTCTGCCCATGCTACTCCCAAATTTGTTTACGGCTCAGAAAGACCACATTCTCACTTCTAACGTTCCTCTAGCACCCCAATCATCTGAGGAGTATGCAGGAAATGGGTAAGAAAAGGCCAAGAACAAGAAGAGAAAACAGGAGGTACAAAGACACGGAAGCTTGTTGAGTAGATCAAATAAAGTTTACGTCCATTTCAATTTCACCCTGTAGGCCCCACTCTGAAGATCAAACCTGCATTATAAGCAGCATATGGAGGTGGAGGCTTATGGGTTTTGAGTGGTTGATACCAGATCTACACTACTTCACCTGCACTGGAGCTTGAACTTCTATGAAGTGACTAAACATATAATGATACCATTTGGCAGACATAAGTTGTATTTATAAGGCTTAATAAGATAATTGAGAATAATCTGTATCATTATTCATAAACACACATTTTCACATATGTGAACTGATACATGATATAATGTAGCTCAACTTCAGAAGTAGAACTTTCTTCTGCAAAAAATCAAGCAACAAACTTAATACTCTGATGTAGCACTTCAGCAGAAGGACAAAACCTTATCACTTAATGCTGATGACTGCATTAACAGAACAGTTCATTAATTGCCCTGCAAACGACGCCAGATTCTACAACTAAGAGATATATCTAGGAGATAACACAGATTTCACAAAAGACACCACATCAATCCCTGGAACTTTCCGACTCACTCCACTAGTTATTAAGTTTTCAATACCATAGTACTTTACTTAAAATTAAACAAATGAACAATCTACTGAATTTATATAGACTTAAAAATTGAGCAAAGGTAAGTCTGCAGAATGGAGTCCAGCACTACACAAATCCCCTTCAAACTTAACTCACACATGATACAGTTTGCATCTTACAGCTTACCTCAACTTAAATAAATTAATCTCATTCTTCTGCCACCTTTCACAACATTTGTAAATTGGACTCTATGATATTTATATAAGTTACATTGGACCTTCAATAAACAACATGGTTTTTCATTTAATTATTAGACGACATGTTGTTCTCAGAATATAGCTGGGTGTTGTATGCCAAGTGCCAACAGCAAATAATACAGGTTCTTCCTGTTCTGGGAAACACCAAATAGGAGCATCTTCTTATTTGTTAACCTAGACTCCATTAAAAAAAAAGTATTCACACAACTATTAGTGGGACAAATATTCACTCCATAACAATTTCTTATATTTCTGACTTTGACTCCTTAAAACTCAAGTGTCTAAAATCAAGAGTGGCCAAGGACAGGAACTGAAAATCTGAACGCTTTAGCAATTTTATTACTGCTTATTATTATTAGGCTTTGTTTTTTAAACTGGGAAATGGAAGAACTGCTTAGGCAGATACCATCACTTAACACTTCAGGCACAGGAGCCCAGCCTCACACATGCTGTTATGAGGTCTCCTGATGTCCATTATAGCGATTTAAGGCTTTAATAGTAAACGTGCATTTTTCTTCCCACAGGCTTCAGTCTCCCAGAGTGCACTTGCTCATTTAAATATCTTGCTTGCTATGGATGTTCCTACTTACCTAGTAAGAAGTTTGAACCATACCATGGACTGTATTAAAAGGATGGTTGTTAATTCGACCTTGCTTTATCAGGGAACCTACACACGGTACTATTAACACAGGTAACAGAACTTCTACTCTTTGTTTCTTCCAAGCTACCTTTCCACCTCTAGCTTTTACATTTGAATTAATGTTGTTCTTATTTGTTACCTTGGAAAACCCTCACAGTTGACTTGTACCAAGAATACCAAGAAAGCAATATGGCCGCAATGTATCAAGTATTGAAATGCAGGAGATCTCAAATTGAAGAGAAAAAAAGGAGCTTTTGTCACAAAAGCATTTAATCAGTGTGGGCGATTTTATCAAGGTTATGCTTAGCCATGAGTGCTGCTGGAAACTGACAAAATAATGGATCAATAAAAATCTCATGTTTTGAACTAAGTGTCCATTTATCAATCATGCTCACAAAGTTATTCCAAAAAACCAGCAACTTTCAGGAGTCAAGGCAGTAGAAGACAAAGTGGAGGACTGGATGCATGAGACAAGTTTCTCAGAAGACGATAGGCTTGTGTGAAATTATTTAAGGAAAATTTAAAGAGAAATAAGATATATACTAGGTCATGGTATTGGCTAGTGTCAGAAAGTGGGATAAGGACGGAGCAGACAAACAGCAGAACACAAGTCATGTAGACATGCAAACAACAAAGGTCAGCACAGCCCAAACTAATGGACAGTTCATGGAAACAAGGTCAGGCTGTACTAGATAGCAACTTCTGTGGAAGGGTACAACCAACCTAAGCTTAAAGAGGGAAGAGGACTTGTAAAGAAAAGTGTGCAGTATCATAACACTGTTGATCTCTGTGCTGATATTGAGATTAAAAGTATCAGCAAAACTATACTACAAAGATTCACAAACTTGAAAATCTGATAAATTTTCCTTTTTGCAATGATTTTAATATAAGAAGTTTATTTTGATAACAAAAGTACCTCTTTTTTAGGTTCTCATACTCACCTACTCTCAAAGTATCTAAGATTTTAAAAAACAAGATATTTTCACAAATATTCATATTATAAAACAAAATGAATTTATTAATGCTGTGTGATTCTGCTACATATTTTCCTGAGGATCTGAAACACTTGAAATAGTTTACAATTCCTCCCACCCACACCAAACCCACCAATGTACAGCAGATATTTTAAAGCAGGGAGATTATTGATTTGTCTAAGGTCATAGAACAAGTGCCAGAGAACTAGGTTCAACAGTCCTGACCCTAATGCTCCAAAAAATGCTAACAATTTGAGAGTTTGAGACTCCAGCTTTTATACCAAAACATAAACTTGCTTTAAAATGTCTGATAATACCAAGGATAGGGAAAGGGAGCAAGAAAGAAGAGTATATGTGGTGATTCAGAATGAAGAACCAGGGATTATCTCTCAAACTGCAGCTTCAGACCTGCTATTCCAGGCAGACATACTTGGAAGAAATAGGAACACCTGATAAATGGGCTGAACTATGTGCACACTCTTGTGCTACAGTAAAAAAAGCACAACATTCACAGGAATTCAAATGTTTTTAAAAGCCTCTATGAAAACATTTTTCAAGACTAAAAATAGATACACTGATTTCACCTGCATTTTGATCTGCATTTAAGTTTGATCAGAGAAATTGTTTTGTCATTTCAGTGTTAACCATGGCACCAATATAGGCTTTCAGTATATGACCGACCAGTTCCTACAGAAAGTACAGACACTTCATATATATTATCAGGCATCTTTCTGAGGGATAGGGGAAGATCCAGTATAAATACAGTTATGCTGGCATGGGTGTTTTTGCTGGTGTAGCTCGACATGCCAATCTGTTACTAACTCTGCTGGAAAAAGCACCTGTGCAAGTATAACTGGTTTTTGTGGGACAAGGCTGGCTGGTGTCTCCTGCTGTACCTGGTATGGCTCTACCCTTTATAGGGATTACTTTCCTGTACTTACACGGATGACAGCTCATTCCACCCTCTGAGAGCCAATCTTGGCAGCTCCTCTCATGGGACTAACAAAACAAAACAAAACAAAACAAGACGGCGTGGCAAAACCTACACAAAAGATTTTCTGAAATTGTATACTGTTTTAAAATTTATATATTTTTAAATTTTATTTTTATTTCGTCTTGTTACCACATTTACAAGCCATTCCTAGCACACACTCAGGAATCACACTGTACCCCCATACCAAGAGCCCGGGAGAGCGGATGACCGGAGCCCGCTGAGCAGGAGCTGCCAAGCCGAGGGTGCCTGGGAAANAAACAAAACAAAACAAAACAAGACGGCGTGGCAAAACCTACACAAAAGATTTTCTGAAATTGTATACTGTTTTAAAATTTATATATTTTTAAATTTTATTTTTATTTCGTCTTGTTACCACATTTACAAGCCATTCCTAGCACACACTCAGGAATCACACTGTACCCCCATACCAAGAGCCCGGGAGAGCGGATGACCGGAGCCCGCTGAGCAGGAGCTGCCAAGCCGAGGGTGCCTGGGAAAATTAACCCGTGGGCCGCGGGGGAGG
>VZTE01005845.1:1554234-1653313 GCA_013397775.1 Eulacestoma nigropectus | reverse complement strand
CGGGCCGCGGGGCGGGAGGGGCCGGGCGAGCCGCGGGGCCGGCGCCGGGAGGCCGGGTCAGCGGGAGCCGTGCTCGCCCTCACGGCCCTGGGCCCTGCGGAGGGGCAGCCGCGTCCCTGTGCCACAGGGCGCTGCCACCGCCGCCCTCGGCCCGGGACGCGGCTCCTGGGCACGGGGGTCAGGCTGCTTCCCCCTCCGCCTTCCCCGGCGTGAGGTCCGTGCCCCTCTTGCGAGAATCCAACCACCGCCGCCTTGTTACCCAAATTATATTGGTTTTTTCTGTTTTCCTGACTGCGAGCAAGTATAGTTGACTTCTAGGGATGACCATGTCTGCATAGGCAGTTAATAGACTCAGCTGTTGTTTGAATGCTGCCGTGTGACAATAACATACACGGACAACAATTTCAAAGCGGCCGAATCTGGTGATGTTCCCTGTGAGGTTGCCTTACAGGTGTAGGGTGCTCGGGTGTGTATTCGTTAATACCTTACAAAGCACTGGTACCACAAAGTGTGGCAGATGAAGAATATATCGCAGACTCAGTCCTTTAACAGTTTTACGGTATTTGTGATTGTAGGTTGTTGACCGTATGCTGAGGACCTGGTATGTCGCGATGTTACAGTTGGGTATCTTGTGGGTACTACAAAATTATACTGAAATGGACTTACTCAACAGACTTAAGTAATAACATACCTGAGATTAAGCAACAATCCAGTTTTATTTTACCTAATTCCTTTTGTACATGATATCTGTAAGAGTTTCATGAAGTTAGGTAACTGTCACATAACATGGCAGACATTGATGTACTGCTGAAAAGTCATGAATTTGCTACCTTACATTGTTTTTTCATGAAAGTTAAAACAAGATCCTGACCTATGGCTGAGGGCTACTCTTCTATCAAACTCATAGGGAGGGGTGATTTTTTCCAGATATCTCTGCCTAGTTCAGTGAAATACCACTTTTAAAAAGCAGAAAAGCTGTATGGAAGGGCATATAAACGATGAGCTCAGATTTTCACACCTAATATAGTGGTATTTGTAAGAAATACGGGGCCATGCAGATGTTCTTTTGAGATGTTCTTTTGAAGTGGACCTCAATTGTCCACACTTACCTTGCTCTGCCTTTGCTGAGGAATGATCTTGGAGCACACAAAGCAGGTTACATTCATATTGGAGCACATCTTCAAACATAGATGCAAGCCCAATGTAGTTTTGAAGTGCATTTAACACATTCCCACTGTTGGTGGCATTCATTTGATAGAAGAAGGCTAGAACTTGTCCGGACTAATCTCCCTGTACCTAAAATAAATATTATATGGGTCCTGGTTTATCCCCATTAAACTATTTTGCTTTCATGCCTTCTGATGTTGATCTGCAGGACTTGACAGTGGCAAGGCATGCATTAGCTTTAGAGTCAGCATATGGAAAGTAAGTGTTAGCCTTAATGCTGAAGACTGTTTGGAATGTGTCTTTCCTGTGTGGATCTTCAATTTTGCTAGGTAGTGTTAAAAATCTGCGGCATTTATATGTATGAGATGGACCAAACATTATTACAAGATTAGTGAGAATTGGAAAGGGGGGATAACTTAAAATTACATTCCAGCTAATTCAGCAGAGGAATGGGCTTGTGAGAGCCTGACCTGATCTGTCCCTTTTCCTCTCTCTGTACCGCAGTCTTTCCGATACCTTGTCCTTTACGTCTGTAATCTTCTCTCTAGTCATTTTGCGTTCTTGAATTTGTTAGAAACGCAGTTGCTAAAGTAAGTACCATGCTTGCAAACTTGATTTTTCTCTTGTGTGTATGTGTTGCTTTACCCTTTTGAGTTCCTCCACAACTTAGGTCTTATTTACTGCTGGTACTGTATTGTGGCCATGGATTCCAAACTCTAACATCCAACATTCGGTTGTTTCAATAATAGCTGTGCTGCTGCTTGAAAGCTATTTTGAGGATGGTTTTTGCCCACTGGTCTTCGTTCTTTTCTCCATGTTTCCCTGTGAGGCAAACCTTGCCAGGAGCCTTACAGAATGCTACCTATCAAGACTAGGCAGTAGGTAAGCTACATTGCCTATATCACCAGCCTAGACAAAAGCATCTGGTTATTACCATTGCCTCATCCTCTTTTAGTCTCATTAGTTCATGTATCATTCATTTCTTCACGCTTTGTTGCTAATGTAAATTATAGCATACTTTTGAAAAGGATTGTCATCGTGCCAAATCTGTACATTTGCAGCATTCTTGTGCTGGTATATGATGCTGACATATAGTAACAAGTGCACAACCTTTGAAATCTGCAGGGCCTAGTGTATCCTTTACCTTCTGTGTTGTATATCTCTGTCTCTCTTTGGGAAGAGGAAGAAGTTGGGAGGGCATGGCTGTCCTAAATTTTTGTACTTATTCCTAGGGAGAAGAATTTCACTTGGCAATCTAGATAGTCTGGAAGAGGACTGGTAGCATATCTGCTGCTTGAGGTTAACTGACTAAAATACATGAGGTGATTTAGTTTTGTATGTGTGAATTCCTTTGTTAACCTTGGTGCATGATGCCTGAAAATGTTGTGTCATGTTAGTGTGAGGTGAATTTCAGCTTCTTGAATTCTGGAAGGTGAAATTCCAGTTTTGAGCTTCGTAAGGGCAAAGGTAAATGTTGCAGACCTGAATATAAACAGCAAAACACTGGGCTTAACATTCAAGTGAATTGTTGAAGTGTTCCAGTGCAACTGTAAACTTTACCTGCAAAACTTCTTCCTTCCTCACATAGTTTCAGAATACACACTTACTTATACATACTTTATGTTCAAAATAACATTTCATGTTTTCCTATTATTTCATGTGTTTCTGGAGTAACTATCATTTTTCTGTTTGATATTGTGTGCTTTTTTAAGTTTTGCTGGAATGTCAGTGATAGGTCTGCTGCTGGTTGAAGTTGAGAAGTAAAGTAACATATAAATTGAAAAAAGGAAGGAACATATTTTAGCAAATCAAATGTGTTTGAATGTGTGACAAGAAATCTATGTGACAAGCTCTTCATGTTGTATGTGTTTGTTTTTATATAGAATAACCAGTTATAGGCATGATAGCAGGAAGGAGAGGTAGCAACTTTTACCTACTTTTCTGCTGTCAAACAATAGGGGCAAGGTCCAGTACAACTCATATCAAGTAGTAATGTATGAATAATTAAGCTGTATGTGTTATGCCAACCTGCCTTAGTAGGTCAAAGATCACTTAATTAGTACTGCCTGGATTAGTCACAGATGTTGTTCTGTAAGAGGTATTACACTGCTCATTGATTTTACAGAACTGAGAGGTGGTGTGTCACTTGCAATTTACAATGCATTTTTACCACAATTTTCTGAAATCTTCCAAAGTAGACTGATATAGAAATGTTTGCTTATAGTAGCTTGTTAGTTTTCCATCTTACTTCCTTGGAGTAAAGCATGGAGAAAAATACATCGGTTCTTTTTCCAAGTTGCTCTTAAAAAGTCTGTTTCCTTACAAAAGCTTCGTGTCTTCTTGGGAGGGGAGAAGGTGTTCTATTTAAATGCAATTATGACTTCAGTTGTAGTATTGGGGTTTTTTAGAGTCATAAGAAGTTCTTTGAGAAACTACATTATCCTAGGTATATAATGCAGAAAAAAAGCCCGTTTATTCTATTTCCCTAAGCCTGCCTCAAACAAGAAGCAACAGAATATTTGCTTAAGATTTGATTGCTTCAGAATTAAGACCTTAAGGGGTGTTACATAAAGGAGCCGGATATTTTTCGTTATCCCTCTAATAAGAATTTTTCCTGAGTATCCATGTAGTTTATAATAAAGTACTCTACACAAGTAGAGAATGAGCTTGGCTTACTTTCAAAAAAGAAGATATTTAACTCATACAGCTTTCTGCTGGAAGGAGGGACTGAAAGAAGTAATAGAAGGTAGATAGGGTTAGAGTTTGGAACTACAAGATTAGGGAAATGGAATAAACAGTTTGGAGTGATAGGAAGGCATTTCTAAGGTATGGGAAGGTGACAAAATAAAATACTTTAGAATCTGCTCCTAGACACACTGGCCTTTCCTATCACCTAGCTGTGTTCATTAGAATCCAAGAAGATGCTAGGATGTGGACACAATTTAGTATAAACTGAACTTCTGAAACCCATGTGATGGCATCCCTCTTGTAAGGAAAAAAATGAATAAAGCAAGAGTAGTGCATGCTTGGGGCCTTAGAGGTTAGGCAAGCCTAAAGTGAGGGGGAAGACTCACTGAGTGGAGAGAGGCTGAGTTGTAGACTGTGTATATCAAATAGGGTTTTGCACGGTTCATCTTGGGTGACACATAACTGATGCTCCTGCCTGTCACTGGGCTTCTCAGCCATTGTCTGCTGACAGAGTGGCAGCACATGTCACTCACTCAGTAGATGCCACTGCTTATGTCCTTGGCTGCACAGCCTGTGAACGTGCAGTTTGACAGTGATTGATGTAAGTGCAATCAGAGGTGACAGACGCGTGTCCAAACGTTTGGAGGTGCTTTCAAACGTAGCAGGAGTTTGAATATAGTAAGTGGTAGTTATAACTTGAAACAGATGGTGCATTTTTATTCTGTTTGTGTATATTTAGGATGTTCTTCTCACTTGTTAGTTTGCATAATTTCTTTAGATTCTGAAGATGTTTGGATGGGCTTTGCCAGTGTACTTCACATGGAGGGACCTGTTCTAGTTGAGTCATGGCTGTTTGACAGGAAGAGTGAAATTATATTGCTGCAGATTAATAGACTGCTTTCATATATGTAAAAGCCTTAAAGGGAACCTGTGTTACTTGGAGAAAAGGTGGCAGGTATCAAAACTAAAACCAACTTTATGCTAACTACGTTGAAGTAAGTTTATCCAGGATGTGAATGTGACTGTCCAGTCTGCTGCTTGCAGTAAGTGCACTAGCATTGAGGGGAAAAAAAGGACAAAATATACAGATACGATTACTAGAATACATCGAAAATCCAATCTTGTACAAAAACCTGCCTAGGGCTCAGAAAACCTGTCTTCAGCTGGAGGGTATGGAGACAGGAGAAATCAGATGACTCAGCCCTAATCCTAGCATTTAGACTGCCTTTGTTTGGGGCCTGGCTAGCTAATTAGTGGTTTCCCTCTTAATTGAGTTGCATAAAATGCCTGCTGTCTAAGGCAAGATCTAGTGTAAGCACGTGTAACAGTGTAAAACTTTTTTTTTCTTTTTTTCATTTTTTTAGGAAACTAGCTAGAAATCTTTTTCCACTCTTGTCCATGAGGGAGATCTGCAGCCACAGCTCAGGCCCAAGCACAGCTTATGAAAAAATTAATAGCACTAAGGTTTTTCTTATATGTAAGCAGTGTTATTGAGATGCAGTCTTCTACTGAAAGAATTTCCTCTCCAACAATTCTGCTTTGTTATCCTCTTCTCAAAGGTTTGTAGAAACTTTTTGAGCTTTAGCAATGCAGAGCTCCTCCTTGCAGTGACATAGCTCTCTGTGACCTTCTCGGAGTCCCCTTCTTGCTTGCCTGAATACATTCCCCTCACTTTATTTTTGGTTATGCTGCAACTAGCCACCAATCTAGAGCCAAGAAAGTTGTGTTCTTGGTTTCCCTGTGTGCTCAGAGTGTACTGTGTAAATGGGCATGCTTTTGGACTGTGCCCAGGCTTCTGAGTAAGGTGGCTGCCCTTGACCTGAAATAGCTGTACTGTTGCTCTCTACCCCTCTGTGTGGGGTGTGCACTATGAAACTCTGCCTGCCACTGAGCTACAACAGACTTTTCTCACTATAACTGTTATTTCTTCACACTGTTGCATTGCATCTTTAGTAATTTGAATTTTATTCTGTCTTTACAATGTCTCAGTAGTATCTTGACTCCAAAACTAACCTGAAAACTGCACGAATAATCGTGAACTATTGCAAAATTGTTTTATCTTGTGTGATTTTTTGAAGCTGTAAAAACTGCGCAGTGCCATTCCAACATGTGAGGTCTGCAGGATACAAAGGTTGCCTAGAGGTAACAACTCTTCGAAATGCTACACTTAATCCTAAACCAGATTTTCTTTCTTTCCTCTGTGTTGAGCAGCAGCAAGTCATCCTAAATCTACAGAAGCAAGGTAGCGTGACCTGAAATTTGTAGGGTTTTTTTCAGTTAAGGACAATGTAACATTTTAAAGCCCTTATTTCCTCATCACATCATTAAACAGCAAGTCTTGCTTATCACTCTGTTTATCTGCAACTCCCTGTTATGCTTAGCTCAGTGTAGATTGCTTCCTCTGAACTTTGTTCTAGATGGAGACAGGTATTTCTAAAGACAGTAATCCTTTAACTTTTTCCTGTCTGCTAGTAAATACCACAGAACTAGTATGCCTGAGACCTTTCAGTGAGTCGACTCAGGCCTCTTGAAGGCTTTTCAGAGTTTCTCAAATCACTTTCCTTTTCAGTAGTGTTGAGAATGATTCTGTTTGAGTAACCAGTATTGTTGCATGTTTCTGTAGAGAGAATACCCTCACTGGTATGTAAATGGAGTCAAAAGACTGATTGGTCTGACCAATACTTATTTGGAGACTGGAATTGCATTTTCTCCCTCCCCACGGTGCTACACTACTGCCCTTGAGGTTGGATCAGTTGTCAAATGCCTATACAGAGTCATGAAACTCTTTATTAGTTTCTTTAAAACATCTTGCTGGTTTGGGCTGATCATGTTTCTCAGTGTAGGAGAAAGGTGTTTTGTTGTACTGTCTATTGGATAATTACTCACCTATTTACTTCTCTTTAGAGAGTTGCTATTCAGTTACCATGCACGTATGAAGAAAAGTTTGGTGTAGTTGTGTCATCCCAGGTACTGCTGACACCTTTCTCTGCTTTTTATATCTATGTTTGCCGTAAAAGCCCTGTGCAGTTAAATAATGGGTAACAGGCTGCGTGTGAGATGCTGCTTTTCCTGAAACTTCCTCAGGTGATGTATGTTCCATTATACCTCTAGACTCTTTATGTTCTTAAAAAAATTTTACACATTGAATTCAGACTGGTTTGTTGAGGGCTTTCTGCAGTTAGATCTTGAAATTATATGGTGACAAATTCTACAGTTTTTGATTCACTATTAGAAATGTTTTACTACTGTATTTTTTCTTATTTTTTTTCTATATATTGTCTGAATAACCCTTTTCAAAAACCTTTTCGTCGCCACCCCTCCTTATCTGTGAGGGCACAAAGGAACAATGGCCTCTATACCAGGGGAGTTATTTGCAGTAGAGAATTTGGCCAGCATGTAGCACTTACCTTCCTCCACCACTAAGGCTTGTGAAGCTTCAGCATTAAGTAAATGAGAGGTCTGGAATAATGGAGAGCTTGAATCTATTCCAAGTGTTAGAGCTCTCTGCTGTAACCAGATAGTCTTGCTGTATTCTTGCTGACGAACTGAGGATGTTATTTAGTCTTTAAATTCATTGAGAATGCAACCACCATTCTCACAAAAAAGTTCTACGGTAGCACAATGGAGTCTGGAGTAGTGCCAGTAGGTATTGGACTGAAAAGGTTTTATTCCAGGCAGACTTATGGCACAGTCTTTATTTGCAAATAAAATGAGATCTATGTAGGCACATTTAATTTTTTTTTTTTTTTGCTTCTAGACTTCATATATGATTGTTTCCATTCTTTTTGAAGTATTAGTCTTGTTTTGAGCTTGCGCAATTTTTTTAGAAAAAGGAGAACAAAACACTGTTAAAGCTCTTTTCATTAGATTTTAAATTTACAAATGTCAATTTTTATCTTAAACTTTATAAATATAAATTCTAATTAAACATGAGTTCATAATTAAATGTAAATGTAAATCTTGATTTCCAAACAATCCTTCTTTCTCTCTAATGGATAAACTGTTTCAGCTCAGTCAGTAATTTCAGCTGCTCAATTTCTCTCAACAGCTACTGTCGGAAAAATGTATCAATAAATACATCAAAGATACTCAACTAACTGCCGGAATCCAGCCCTTATCTTCCTAATAGATTACTCTATTAATATATTCACTGCAGATTCTTTTAAAGCTGAAATAGTTGTGTATTATGAGTGTTGTGACTTCAAACATTGGCAGAACTTGAAGCAGCAAAGCTTATAGGAATTATTACAGCATGTCTGGAAGAGCAGCATGCTTTCATCTTACATTATGGCAAGTCATGAATCATCTAGAGAAATAACCACATAGTTTGATAACTACTTATTCATGCTTAAGAATATGGCTTTCCTCCTACTGCCAAACCAAATGTGATTGGACTGATCCATATTCAAGTTTTAAAAATATAGGTCAACGTTTTCTGCTTTGAAAAATTACAAGATATATTGAGAAGTTTCTTGTACCAGAAATACATTGCTCTTGCATCACCAGGATGTAGTCTCCAAGTTGATTGTTTCTTAGACTTTGCACCCTGTTAAGATTTCCACAGATGTACTTCCATCACAGCCTGATTAAATGTTACATCTCTTCTGAACTTTCATTAAGTTATTTCTCCCCCAATCTGGCCTCTGCTGCCCATCATGTTCTTTGTTTTGTCTTTTGCACGAGTAGTCTTACAAGATTTTATCTTCTCTCAGCCTTCTGTCTCTGTTACCTTTAATTAAGTTCTTGCTAAACTGGCAGATCTCCCTGTTTGCTTTCATGGTCTCCTCCTTCTCTTCTTTTCTGATATTCCTCTGGTACCTTGCCTCTTCCCTTCATAGTAATTAGGTTATTTCTTTTCATTGGTCAGTGACATTCATAGATCTTTCTAATCATCATAAATTAAAACAGGCACAGTTTCATTCTAGGTATTTTCTTTGCAGAGCTTTAAAGCACAAGTGTGAAATGATGCTTTTGATGAAGTTGTGGTATAGCTGGTTGTGTGGCAGTCTGCTCCTGTTTTGGTGCTGCAGGCCGAAGGAGCAGTGCCTTTCATAGTTGCTGCTTCCTTGTAGTGTCCTAGGTTCTGCCTTCAAAGTGTACGAATGCTGTAGTTTTAAGGCAGCCCGCTCTCAGTTTTTTAATATCATGGTTAAGAAAGTTGCAGTTTAATATGGTTAGTGGCCACTTTTAAACTGCATAAACTCTCCCAACAGCTTCATGTGCTCATCTGATGCTTGAGTGTTCCAAAAGGAAGAAAGACAAACAATAACTGTCTTACATGTCAGCTTGTCTTTCTTAAAAGTAGAGGCGAAAGAATAGCATTGTGCTTTCGAATGTTTGTTTAGCACCAGTTGATAAATATTTTTCAACTAACTGTTCTGTTAAATGCAGGGAAAGGAAAATAGATTAAAAACTAACTCCCCTTTCAATGGACATCTTTGCAGGAACTTGATTTCACAGGAGCTGGCTTTTTTTCCCCTGCAGCACATGTTTATGAACAAATAATCTCTCTGTGTAGTAAAATGTGTTATTTTGAAGTCAAATACAATGCAAAACAAATCTGGTTGGCTTATGTAGATAGTGTGAAACATCAAAGTTGGGTTGCTTGAATTGCTGAATCTGCATTCCTGTAGTTTTCATTTGTGGTCAGTGGAACCGTGTAGCCATGCTTGTATGTGTGAGAAATAGAAAAACACTTGGAGTTTCATGATAGAGAGTTCATGGAGTTCATGATACAGAGCCAAGGCAAAGCAGAAGTTGGAGATGAAAGAGTAAGACTTTGTTTTCCTACATGAAACTGGTTGCTGGATGGAATGAGTAGGGTTTCACTGAAATTGTATAAAAGCAATACATAGGTTTGACATAAAAGGTGGCCCTACTGAAGACACTGTATTGCTTTGAAAGAAATAGATAACAATATAATCCCAAGATTTCCTTTCTGTCTTTTGTGTGTAGAGATCAAGACAAAGAAAAATGTGTTAATAACAAATAAAATACTTTTTTTCTTCCCTTTGCAGTAAAAGAAGTGGAAAACAAGCATTGCAGAATAATGAGGTAATTCTTTCTTAATGTCAACTATTCTTTAATAATTTTAAATAAATCTGATTTTTTAAAACTTAAAGTCCTATCACTGTAGTTTAATTTTGGCTGTGATGCAAATATGGTTTGCATGATACTTTCAGACTTGCATTGGTGAAACAAATGGAAGAATCAGGTTAATCACAAGAAGCTGAAGTTTGACTCTATAATGATGGATGCCTGATGTACACAATGTCCTTTTTTATCTCTTAGTGCCCTATGAATTTGTAAGGACTAGTGTTGTAAGTTTTTCTGTATGCATAGAAACAAACAGCTGTGTGTAGATTTGGTACGACTTGTATTTGTTTTTTATTTAAAAGAAAAAAGTGTGGAACAAGATGTTGAGTCTGACAGTTTCTGAAAACTACTTCAAACATCTGGTAGGAGGTTTGGCATTTCCCTGATCTGTGTCTGTTAATTAATTTGTTTGAAAGAGATATACTAAATCCCTTTAAGCCAAGATTTTTGTTTCATATTCAAATAAAGTATGACAGACCAAAAGGCAGAGTCTATCTGGTGTTACAATGGTATGAATAGATTCCATGTACTTCTGTCTTTGCTGAAAACTTTAAAAAAAGGCTTGCACTGGATAAATAGAAAGATGTATGCAAGCATCATGTTAGCTTCTAACCACACCTTGACTGTATTATTTGCCATAAACACTGATCTTTTGCATAGCTATGCCTATTTGTAAAAACCTTAACTGTCTTTCTCTTATTCTTACCCATCTTGGATACAGTTATGCTGAACGAGATTAACAGTCTACGGGAAAAAACTTACGGGCAAGAAGATACTGGAATGAATATAAGTGCAACACAGAAGTATAGAAATGGGGAAAGGCTGAACAGAGGGGAAGAATAGGTTCAACTCATATCATATCTATTTAGTCATTTAGAAATATAGCCATCAGACATTGTGTTAGTAATTTCTATTACAGGAAAGCAATAATGTAGGTAGGATCATGCTTCATTAGGACGGGACAGTAGTCTTAGTTGTTTGGATTGCTTGGATTTTTGTGTAAATAATTTTTAATTAAAGTGTTGTAATCATCTACTACATAGCATCCTGTTAGGCTAGAATTTTTATTCATGGTTTGTGTTCACAGATTTTTGAAAAGGATAGGACTATTGCTGGCTTTGTGCTATGAAAAACAGATGTAGGCTTCTTCACAGAGCATGCAGAGTGGATCTTTTCTCTTTTAGGTTTCCTGTCTACCTTCTGGTATTGATACAGGCATTGGTAGCATGCTTCGCATGAGCCTTGGGTAGCAAAGTTAGCAGGATTATGTTGATTAGACAGGACTTTTTCAAAGTACACATGTGCCCTTTTGGTCTGTTTTCAGGACTAAATTCTTCTGTCACATCCTTATGTGAAAGAAAAGAAACCTGGACCATTAGCGTTTAAAAAGTGATCAGGTTAGTCAGGACAGAAAACAGGGTTACATGGACTGAACAAATGAAACTGACCTGAATAAAAGGTGTTTGGGTACGGGAGGATTTTTAAGTCTGGTAGATACACCTAAGTAGGAGTGTGTTGCACCATTTAGTAGAAGTAAAGGAATAAAAATTCTGGTTTCACTTGAAGCAAGTTTGGGCTGTGCAGTCAAAGAGTTTAATCCATTGATTGTCTAGACAAATAATGGAAGGCATCTTTAAAAATACTGGCTGATGGTGTCTTTTAGAGACAAGCAATGTTAAGAGATGTTTGCATTACAAGTTGCACTTGGATGTACTTTAGTGCTGTGGTCTGCATTTAACACAGGTTTGAAATAAAAAGTATTTTATATCATAGCGGCTACTTCCTATTGCCGTTTGTTTTGATAGCTCCCAATTATTTATTTAAGTTGTCTGAACAAGTCTTAAGTTGGAGGGAAATACTGCAAATTCTGCAGAAGGAAGGTAGCTGTAAATAACTTGGGTAGGGAAAATATCACACCAATAGTTCAATAATACAAAAAAAAATCTCACTTTTCTTGTTTTGTTCTGTGTGCAGCTGAAAGAGGGAAAGAAGGAGCGAGCAATGGTGGACAGAGTGTTTATTGCGCGAATATGTCGAATCCTGAGAATAATGGTCCCTAGACCACTTTGCAAAGAGGTGAGCATTGCCTGCAGTAATAAATAAAGCTGGAGTCAAGTTTCTTTTGAAACTATATCAGAATTTAAACAACTGTATATACATTACTTAAATAGAACTAAATTGTGCTATGTATTTTAAAGTAGCAACAAATAAATATAAAAGTCTACATTATTTTCAGTTATATCACTAAAAGTTCTGGCTTCAATTACAAGATAAGCCATTTACTGTCAGCTGATAACTACTGTTGTAGCATAACTTTTAAAAAGGCGTATGGGTTTGTCTTGTTTGATGCAAGGCAGTACACTTCTGTGTGCAAATGCTTCCTGTGTTTGATTAGGATGCAGTTCATTCATTATTTTGATTTAGTAATTAATATCTAGGCCAAGCCTTATTAGAAAATGAATTTGTCAAAAAGTGTCTCAGCATTGTTTCAGGAAAGCTATGCAGTGTAGAAATCAGTGCCTCCATCTTTCTCATGCTTTCCAGGACACTTTTTAAAAAAAAAAGCCCAAAGCGTCGGTTGAGCTCAGAACTTAAGCAATGAACTGTAATAACTTCGACACAAATCAGGCACAAGAGCAGTGAATTCCAATGTACAGAGTGTAAAGCAAGCATGGCAGCCAGCTTAGCCTGCATGAACAGGGACCTTCAACAGCCCAACTACAAAAAAGGAGGTACATAGAAGGTAGAAGTATGGTTGGAAATGCCTGTGAGAGTGCTCACAGAGCTGGCCTTCATCAACTTCAAAAGGTCATGGCCATTAGAAGAGGTTACTGATAATCCCAAAAAAACCCAAACATTGCTCCCATATTTGAAAACAAGTTTACTGGAAGCTGCAGGCTGGTCAGCCTCACCATATTCCTGGCAAGATTGTGAGCAAAACTTCTTGTAAGTTAACTCTGGCCACACAAGGGACAAAAAAGTGATTGCAAACAGCCTGGACTTACCAATGGCAGATCATGCCTTACTAACTTGATTGCTTTCAGTGATGAGAGAACTGGCTGTGTGGATAAGGGAAGAACAGAGGATATTGGATACATTGATATCAGGTCTCCCTTAATACCCTGATAGCCGAACTGAATTGGTTAGATGAGTGGACAGTGAAGTGGGTGGAAAACTGGCTGGACTGTTGGTCTGACTGGTGACTGGTTGCTAGTGGCCCTGTTTATAGTGGGGAGTTGAAGCAGATGATGTTCAGAGGTCTTTTGCAACCTTATGACAGAAAGGTGTCTCAGAATAGCAGTAACTTCTTTATTCCTGCAATCCTCCATCTTATAATGTGTGTCCAGTGTATGTATCAATCAAATACAGCTTTTTAGAAGGCAAACTTTCACCATAAAAATGTAGTCAGTACTTTATTAAAAGTATTATATGTTAATGTGTTTCCAGCAAAGTAGGCAAATATTACATTAGCTAGGGCAGCAGGGTAATACTTTTCTGTTAGATACAGTTGGACGACTTACTGGAAAAAAATGGTGTATTTTATCCATTATTTAACTGTTGCACTTCTATGGTTGTACTAGACAGGTTATTTGCTGCTTATTGCTGTGATGCTGGTAGTCCGCACTTACTGTGATATTTGGATGATTCAAAATGGAACAGTCATTGAAAGGTACCTATACATTTGTTATTTTTAAACATTCTGTGTTGTGTTTAACAGGGAAAGTCATCTATCAGAGTACATATTCAGACATTTTATAGCTTGCTTGTTTAAAACAGTTGGGAAACTGGTGTAGTTGCAATTTGGGGAGGCACCACTATATTTTGTTGAATAAAAATTAAAATTTATTCATTAAAATTATTTTGTTCATCAATAAAATGATTTTATTAAATTAATTAATATATTTAAACTGTTTAATAAATATTAATTTGGTAACATTTTTACACTGGAGACTCTGAATGGTGTTGATCTGAATGTCCAAGAAGGTACTCAGAGTAGTAGTTTTATGTCTTAGACTTAGACATGTTGTGTGGATGTTAGGGCTTTTATTTCTTCCCATGGAGCTGTTTGCTCTTTACATTGATAAAAACAATGCTTTCAGTCTTACTGTGTTAGAAAGTGGTTTTTAGACCTCCGATTATTCTTGCTGGTCTTGTTGCTAATTGAAGCAAGTCAGAATGTGTCTAGAACTGTGAATTCAAAATGATAATATGTTTGAGGAGAGACATTTAGCGCTTTGTAGAATGGAAGGGCTGCTTTGTTTCTCTTGTGAGAATCTGTGAAAGCAGAGAAGGGAAAGAACTGGTGTTCTCTGACCATGAATTTCTGAGCCCTTAATGTGGGCAGTTACAGAGGAGCAGACAGGAGATTACTGCTCAGTCTGCCACTTGCCACTTAGCTTTTACGAGGGTGTCAGACTGGATCCTACAGCTGATGCTACAGGCTTCCGCGATGATTTTTTTTCTCAGCGTGGTACCTTGAGAATTTATCCACTTAAGACATGCAAGTTTATACTTTGTTGTTTCTCTTGTAACTGACTCTTAGCTGGTGGTCATTTACAGTGCTATCATTGGCCGCAGCAGAAAAGATTTCAAGAAATACTTGTTCAACTTCATTGCTGCAATGCCTGCTGTAAGTGCTCTTCTTGTGCTCACCTTTTAGTAGAACATATTTTAAATGTAAATTAAGAATTTGAGGAAAGGATCTCAAAGGAGTGTCATAAAACCTATGGAAATTAGTTGTTTTACATGCAGGTCTGTATTAAAATACATTTAATTTTCTGGCTCCAGTGTGTGGGAGACTTTATCAACGTATTTCCTAATTAGTTGGAACTATTTTTTTAGACAGATATGTTTAGGTTTTCAGGTTAGTTTTGTTGATGGCAATTTCGACTATAGGTTTGGGATTCTTTTGGCACCATTGACGATGAGGATTTTTTTTTTTTTAGACCTTAATTTTTAGATTTCTTACATTTTTCACAGGTTTGTTATGACTTCTTCTGTGCTTTAACTTTCATTCAGCTTGTTGACATTTCTGATCTGCACCAGATAGAAATAGTTGTTACTACCTGGTTTGAAATAAGTTTTAAAACTAGTTGACACATTTAAGGGAGTGGTTGTCAAATGGTGGCTCTTTTCTAGAATTATTTAGAAGACCTGAAAATATGCAATATGAACATAATTTTATCTTAAATAGTGAGATCCACTGGGAACTGGAGACAGAAACTTAAGCAGTGGTCCTGTAGATATTGTGTGATTGGTCTTAGGTGTATTTATGGCATTAATGACTTTTAGGGGGAATTAATTTGTTTTAAAGTGTTTACACAATTTATGCTGCAAACTGATCTAAGTATATTTAATCTTGTTAGCTAAATATTACTGTCTCTTACTTTAGATCTCTTTAGTGAATAACTTCCTGAAGTATGGTCTAAATGAACTGAAACTTTGCTTCCGAGTAAGACTTACCAGATACCTCTATGAGGAATATCTTAAGTAAGTAACACCTTGTCTACAGTTTTTTAAGGTTGATTCAAATCACTTTAAGTACATAGTAAGAAGGTTGCAAGGGGCTTAATAGGTTAAGTATGCTGCTCAGAAAAGGCTTTTGATTGCAATTAACTTGCAGTTGAGGATGAGTGGCTTATCTAGGTTGTACGTGGCATAGATACAAAGACAGCAAAGTTGGCTCAATTGGGGAAAAAATACACCATACTGCTTCCATGATTGGGTCAGATTCCAAAGTATTTCAGTTGCCTTCATGTGGTGAAGGCTGAATTGGATGCATGAGCTTGAGTAGCTCCTTCTGTCTTGCACTAAATTTTGGTTGTCAGATGTGCTGAAGCAGAGTTTGTGAGGGTTTTCTAACTGAGTTCAGTAGCAGCGTGAACCCGAGCTTCAGCAAAACATCCTGGAGCCTAAATGCCTAAACAATCCTGCAGGATTTAAGGTGGATTTAGTCAGGAAGAAGCATAAGCTATGTTGATTCCATACAGTAATGTAATGTTTGCACTACTTTGCATCTCAGTTGTATGAAGCGAGGGTGTTCCAGTTATTCCAGATCCCAGGTAATGATTTTTTTATTCTGCCACTTAGCTATTGTTTTGTTTCAGAGCTTATACATACTACAAAATGGGAAACCTAGACAACAGAATAGCTAATCCAGATCAACTCCTTACACAGGATGTGGAAAAATTCTGTAACAGTGTAGTGGACCTGTACTCAAACCTTAGCAAGGTAAGTCTTAAGAGAGAACTTTGAGTAATAGCTGTAGACATTTAGGATGGGGGTGTCAGCTCAGAAGAAGTATGTGCATTTGTATGTGGATTGCTTGGAGTATGGTAGTAAAAAAATAGTTTATGATATTGTATTGTTTCACACTCTGTGGCTTTCGTGACCAAAGCACTGTTGAGATTTGTTATATTTTGTATTAAATTTTCTTTTAAAGAACTTACTGCATTCCTTTGCAGATGAACAGTGATAACTTTGTTCTCTCAGTTGATAGTTTTCAGAAGAAAAGCAATGGCTAGCTCTTAGTTACATACAAATATTATTTTGTGTAGGGAGGTGTGGTTGAATAATATTTTCCTTATTTCTGGTGTAAATTTTAAGGGGATTGGGTAGTGAATGAGAATACTGTTGACATTTTTAGACTAAATTTTTTTGATGCTATATATTTCATACAAGCTGAGTGTAAGTAAACTACAAGTTATTTTGTTCAAAAACTTCTGACTACAAAACCTGTAGTTCAACTGTTATAGCTTTGAGAGGGAGGTTATAGAACATTGGATTGTTCCTTCCATCAGGTACATAGCCAAATATGTGGCATTATCTTTTCATTCAGTATTTCTCATAATTACTTCAGTTAAATTATTGTGAGTTCTAGTCCACCTTTGATAAGTGAGCAGAGTGTCGTTACAGACCTAAAATAGCAAAGTATTCTTTTTATATGACATGTATTTATCTGAAGATCATGATGAACATGTTTTTATGTTCAATTCTTGAGTGAATGTTTTCAGGAAAAAGTCATGTGACTGAGATTCCTTTTGTCTTAGCTTTTAGTTTGTATAATAGGCTAGCCAGTATTTTAATACAGAGCTGTAACTGTTCTTGGGGTGGTACATGGCTTTTGGACCTATTTATATTAGTTTTGTGTTTGTGTTCTAAGGCTTTTTTTCTATGCTTCTCTTACAGCCCTTCTTGGATATAGTTTTGTACATCTTCAAGCTAACAAGTGCAATAGGAGCACAGGTGAATTGAGTGGGTTTTTTAGAATTGTAAGCACGTTTTTCCTTCTTGGTTATAGCCTTGTAGATGTTTGGCATCTGAGTAAAACTCCAGGCGGTAATTTTAGGTTCAAACGTTATCGGAAGGGATATACTGAAAATATGCATTCATGCTTAATGTTCTGTGTGCTTTAGCGCCCTCTATTTTGAGGCAAGCAAAATAAAACTCAGTATTTTTAAGCATTTGATCAACAATTTGAAGAACCAAGAAATTGCTCTGTTTTCTTCTAGCACTTATTTGGGAATCCCATTTAGTACATTACCTTTTTGACTGCTTATGTCTTGCATGAATTCCATTTAAGGGTGAAAATAAGTTTTGTTTCTTTGCAGCCTTTATAAAGGGGAACCATTTCTTGCATTGAGCTGTAAGACTCAACAAGCTGAATAATTTCAGAAATAATTCTTCAGCTTAGTGAAATGATGCATTATCAAAAACGTTCAGGAATTGAAAAAGAGTAGCTGTGGGTCACATGGTGCAAATTTTGTTGAGATAAATTTGCAGTAAGGCTTAACTAAACCTTGGTAACTTTTCCAGTCTCAGATGTCTTTGCGCTGCTCTCTGTAATAGTTATTATGGGCAGTTTATGCCAAATTCAGTTTATGCTGTTCCACACTTCAGTGGTATTTAATCTTATCTGGCATTTGTCCGTGGAAGCTTAGGATCCAAGACTGCTTGAGAGAACCAGGAAATATATATAGATAAAAGCAGACGATGGGATTGAAATATTGACTGCTGTGTGACAGTTTAGCAAATGTAAAGAAAAAGAAGTAGGCAAAAAGGAGGGAGAAGAAATGAGAGGGAACCAGTAAATCATTAATGAAGTAAGCTAGGACAGTAGGGGACAGGTCACACTGAGTGGTGATAAAAACCTGAGTAGAAGGCTGGGATGGGAAGGGCATCTGGGGACAGAGAATTAGTAAAATTAGTAAAGCAGTATCTACAACACAAAAGAAGGTGACATGATGGGAATTGCGAATGTGATGGAATTGGCATTGTAGGCACACAGGAGGTGAAAATAAAGGGATCCATGCTTTCTGGGCATTTTGGATACAGATACTATCATCTGAGACCATCTAAGCTTTTATTCTTTTTTGATATTCACAGGGTCCAGCTAGCATGATGGCATACTTGATTATTTCAGGGTTTTTCCTTACGCGTTTAAGGAGACCAATTGGCAAGATGACTATTATAGAACAAAAGTACGAAGGGGAGTACAGATATGTCAACTCACGGCTCATTACAAACAGGTATACACTTGCTTGGATGCTAAGATATAAGTGACAATACTGTGAGGTAAATGGAATTTGTGTGTTAAAATATACTTAGGAAGTGTGATGCTATCAGGTCTGAGCCAAGTGTTTGCATCTTTACGTATTGTAAAGTAATTTGTGTATGCATTATATTCCGTAGTCAAGACTAAGTGGGGTATAATAAGCCTTTGTTCTACTGTTGTGAAAAAGTACAAACCCTTATTTCATAAGGTAACTGAAAGTGTTATATTCTCATGTTTTATGGCTGATTTTTTTCAAAGACTGTCTTTAACAAAATGAAGTTGTGTTATTTTTGTTTGTTTCTTTTTAGTGAAGAAATTGCTTTTTATAATGGAAACTTGAGAGAAAAACAGACTATTCACAAGACTTTCCGTAAGCTGGTAAGCCTCTTTTATCTCTTAAAACATTTTAAGCAAAACTTAGTTAATTCTATCATGGTGATTCTTGACATGTGTTCATATAAATTGACTTATAGTGGCTTGGTGTTTTAGTTGCTACATTCATTAGATTAAACAATCAGTTGGTAGGCTATAAGCAGAACAGAAGTTTCTGATAGAATGGCCTTTCTCTTGCCACTTACCTCCTTGTGACCCACCACAATTAATGTTCTCACTATTTAGTTTCATGTGTCGTTTGTTTTGATCTCAAGTGCAAGTCTTTGCCAGCAGGACTCTTGTGCAGTGCTGGCCACACTTAGAGGCATATTAAGGTATCTGAGGTACTGAAAAATAACTGCTTGGAACTGAATGTCTAATAAAAGATAATAAAACAGGAACTGATAGAGTTTGAACTTCTTTCTTCTGTAACTTACCAGGTGGAACACTTGCATAATTTCATCCTGTTCCGGTTCTCTATGGGTTTCATTGATACTATCATTGCCAAATGTAAGTGTGTGTCTAGTGCTAATGGATTTCTATAAATAACAAAACAAACTTTTTACATAAGGAATGTCTTTTTTTCTTACTTTTTCAATGAATGTGTAGCTTAATATTTATTCTTTAACTGCAGACCTTGCCACTGTGGTTGGTTACCTGGTCGTTAGTCGTCCATTTTTGAACCTGTCTGATCCTCGCCATCAGAATAGCACTCATGCAGAACTTTTGGAGGTAAATAGACAAGAATTAAAATAACCTGTAGATTTTAAATTTTGTTAGTCCATGTAAAGAAACTTTCTTCTACTCTAGGATTACTACCAAAGTGGAAGAATGCTCCTGAGAATGTCTCAAGCTTTGGGCAGAATAGTCCTAGCAGGCCGTGAAATGACAAGATTGGCTGGGTAAGCTTAATAGTAAGAATCTTTCTCATCTCAATTTAAGAAACTGGTTGTAGAATTAAAATAAGCTTATGTGCTTTGTTCCTTGCAGCATGCTAAAAAATCAGCAATTAAAACCATTTTATGCTGAAAACATATCTGAAGATGTGCTAATTATGTCCACTAGAAATTTCTCATCTAAGTAGTACCAGCATGCAGTTTGAATGTTTAGCTGAAACCTTGTCAAATGCTCTTAAATCAGTTATGTATTGATTATTTACCGAACTTTTTTTTTTACGTTGTAAGAAGAAAAATTTGGCTGTTGCAGAAAAAGGAAAAGGAGCTTGTCAATATGATACTTGTTAGACAACCTAAATATGATGCTTGTTAGTGCAACTCTATATTGTAAACATTCTGTTTTTATTCTGGTTTGAATAACTTTGTCATTTTAGCAGTTTGACAGAGCGCTCATTAGAGCTTCTATGGATTTCTTTTTTTTTAGTTTCACAGCTCGAATCACGGAATTAATGCAGGTTCTGAAGGACTTGAACAGTGGCAAATATCAGCGTACTATGATATCACAAGAAAAAGGTAGATGTGATATAATATGCAATATGCACATCTCAGTGTAGCATTCCAGTCACTAATACTTGTTTCTTTATTTAAGATGCAGATAAAAAGCAACCTTTGTCTTTGATACCTGGATCTGGAGAAATTATCAACACTGATAACCTTATCAAGTATGTTTGCGAAGTTTCCACAAGTTCAATATTTTTAATGTAGACTTCTTTTAAGTCCTTCTCTTTACGACCATTAATAGAGGTTTGAATACCCATTATTATTATTTGCAGTTCTGTTGTACTATAGTTTATTTACTAGTAATTCCACCTCACACCCACACAGCATTTCAATTCTGTAAGACAATCCTTATCCTCTCATATTAGCAGAAGGCATAATCTGTTCTCTGGACTTGGGCTTTTTGGTAACATTCCTACTGTCCCTTGGAATATGACTTCTCAGGGCATCTTGTTTCTTTTTAGAAATATGTTAGTTATGGGTTTTATTCCATGATGAAATTCAGCTGTAAAAACCAGGGGCAAATCTGTATTCATTTTGAAAGTACTTGCTTGTAATTCTGC
This sequence comes from Eulacestoma nigropectus, assembly GCA_013397775.1. Taxonomy (NCBI): domain Eukaryota; kingdom Metazoa; phylum Chordata; class Aves; order Passeriformes; genus Eulacestoma; species Eulacestoma nigropectus. The sequence goes on along the minus strand of VZTE01005845.1, from coordinate 1,632,419 downwards.
ATGCTTAGATTTCATTGATGTGTGTAGGGATGAATTCCTTCATTCTTTGCAGTCTGAGGAATGTAGCATTGACATAGTATTACTACTAAAGGCATAACATACAGCCAGCTAAGAGATCAAATAATCTCTGGACAGTGTGGAAAGCAGATAGGGAAGTAGAGGGGAAAGAGAGGAAGGAAAGGGGAAAAGAGATGATACAGCTATTTTTATTATTTTCATTTTAAAAAAGGGCAAGGGGGAGGTGAGCAGAGAAGTCATTCATTGCGTGTCCTAGAGCTAATGAGATACACTTCACTACTGGGTTTAAAGTGACATGCATCCTTAAATGTAGGTTTATATCCACAAGATGTTTTGGAGACCAAAGGCTTAGAAGGATTCAAAAAACATCTATAGGGGATAAAGCCAAACCTGTAGATGTAGATGTTTAAAAGCTAGGGTACCTTTTTGTTTTAAGAACTTCTTAGCTGTTAATAGTTGGAAACTGAGAGAGTGAATGAAGTGCTGCTGAACTCTTTCACTGTGTCTTAAATCTCTCAAGTAAACATGCAGTATCAGCTTCTTTTAGGCAACTGTTGTTTTTTTGTTTTTTCTTTTTTAACTTTGCAATACATACAGGTTTGATCATGTTCCATTGGTGACACCTAATGGAGATGTTTTAATTCAAGACCTTAACTTTGAGGTAAGTTTTTTAGTATCATAGGAAACCATGTAAAATTTTCAAGGGAAGATGATAACTTCAAAGGTCATCTGATTTATAAGAAAAGTGCAAACAAATCATCATGTTAGCTTATTGCCTTTTTTTTTAAACTATTTTCCTAAAAAAAGTTTTTATTGTTACAAGTGCATTTTCTTCCAGCTGCAGTTGGTGCTAAACCAGTTGGGGAAAAAAAAATATTGCTGGAAATTGCTCATCATAATGTCAGATAGCTGTGTACAAGCATATGATGATACCAGATTGTCTTACTGTTTTAGAGGCTTTCAACAATACTTCCTCACTACCATTTTATGTGTTGGCTTTGCGATTCTAGGTTCGATCTGGTGCAAATGTACTGATTTGTGGGCCAAATGGATGTGGGAAGAGCTCCCTGTTTCGTGTTCTTGGTGAGGTAAGGGAACTTCTTAAACGGGAGAATGCAAAGCACGGTTGTAACCTTTTTGTCAAGTTTTAATCTTTTTCCTTTTGCAGTTGTGGCCTTTGTTTGGTGGGCGTTTAACAAAACCTGTAAGAGGAAAGTTGTTCTATGTTCCTCAGGTGAGACCAAGTACTTTACTTGACAACAGTGCTCTCTTTCTTTCTACTTTGACTATGTTTGGAAATATTTGATGTATCTCTTCGGTTCTAACTGTATCTCAGAGACCGTACATGACTCTTGGAACGCTCAGAGATCAAGTTATATATCCAGATACTTTGGAAGATCAAAGAAGGAAAGGGATTTCTGACCAGGTAATGATAATTAGTTCATTAACCCTTTGTCTTGCTCAGGATGTGTAATGCTTCCAATTCAGAAATACTGAAACTGCTATGAAAAGCACTGCATTTAATAGGATTTTAATAATTACCAGGGTTGATAACGTTATGGTATAATTCTTTATAGCTTTTTCAACCACTTGTTTTTTAAGTTCATGTAAGCCTTATTTGTCATTCTTGTTTCCATAAAAGGTGCTGAAGGAGTACTTGGATAATGTCCAGCTGGGTCAAATCTTGGAACGTGAAGGAGGCTGGGATAGTGTTCAGGACTGGATGGATGTACTCAGCGGGGGAGAAAAACAGAGAATGGCAGTATGTCTCAAAAGCATAAATGGTTAACAAATGCAGAACATAAGTAAAAAATATAACTGAACTGTAAGGTGTTTTTGTTTATTAAATATTAATATTTGACTTAGAAGAAACCCCCATGTGAAATACCTAAATACTGAGAAAACAACTGAAAATAGTGAGGTTTGTACTCAAAATTTAAAAGGAAATACTGGCTTTTAAACATCCCTTCGCCATGTCTTGTTCTTTCATTGTATAAACAGAATTTCTAAAATAACTCTCTTGAATAAAAAAAGTGTAAGATAATGCACAACTGTTGGATTTTCGGGTTTCGGTGGGTACCAATTTAATTCCCTTTCCATAGTAAATTTTTGGACACTAATTCATAATTTAACTTCTAACACTGCAGCGTTGCTGGTAGTTCTGTATCCACAGTATCTTTTTTTTGTCTTGCATTCCAGATGGCAAGGCTGTTCTATCATAAGCCCCAGTTTGCAATTCTGGATGAGTGCACCAGTGCTGTTAGTGTGGATGTAGAGGGCTACATTTACAGCCATTGCCGAAAGGTGAGCTCTTTGTTTCTGGAATTATATCTCTGTACGTTAACAAGAAACCTAAAATGGTACAAGGTTCACTCTTCCTTATGCCTAGTGCAGACTAAAAATTTTTTTTAAAAAATCTGGAAAAAAACTTAGAGGAGCATACAACTTTATGCACACTAGAATTCAGTAGTTGTTTTGTAGTCCTAGGACAATTTAGACATTTAGCCGAAATGATATGCAGAGAACACTTACTAACTGCTAAGTAACCTTACTTTTCCAGATAGAGTCTTAGAATGTCAAGTTAAGATCAAATAATCTAGAATTATAGAATGTTTTCTTGTTCAAAAGGCTTCTTTTGGCCAGGGCAACAGAAGTGAAAGGCTGGAAGTTAACATTTTCATCTATTTTGAGATATGAAAAGACAAGCATTCTAGGAAAATATGATGATATGAAATACAGCTTTGTGTTTCCTTTTCCTCTTAAGCTCACCATTTCAGATTCTCTGTAGTGCCATGTGAAATCAGTAAGATTCAATTTCACACCCTAGTCTGGGAAAGAATGGGCTTGAAATAACATTAGTTATTGAGTAGCAGTATTCTAGAATGATAATGGAGCAAAGCTGTGCTGAAATACATGCTTCAAACTTAAGGAGCCCTCTGTAGTAGTGAATGGACATGAGGTGAGGACTCTGCAGAAGAAGGAGCATTATTTCATGAACTGATTTTACCACATTGGTATCAATACCCTGACAATTTTTAAAGTCTATTTTCCATATACTTCTTCTATTAACTTGAATATTCATTTGTACTTGCCGAGTGGCTAATGCATGTTACTGAAAAACAGAATTCCTGGTTAGGCTGTCCTTGCAGAAAGAAAAAATGTTACCTTGCTTTATTATCACAGTCATTTTGTCCTTGCTGCTGCTGTTGGGGATGAATAGTTGACTGAGTTGAAAGGAAACAAAGGACGGTTATTCACTTTAAATTGTCGCTCTAAGTTTATAATTCGTTACAGCTTTCGTGGGTTTGGGATTTTTTTTTTTGTGGTTAGAATTCCTTTATTTGCCAGCTTTATTGTTTTACCTGCCTCCTGCCTTGCCTGATTTACTCGGCTCATTCTATCTTTAGGAGCAAAAGAATGGTGAAATCAGTTAAAAATTGTAAATCCCTCCTGATTGCTTTTTCTCCCCCCTGCAAAATCTTGTATTAAAAGCTATATATATGTATAGTTAATAATAGTGTGGAAGTTTGTGGTTATGAATTTAAGATCTTCATCTGATATAATACTGTAAAATGAATGACGCCTAACCCATGAGACGAATTAACTGTTTTGGGGGTATTTTCATCTTACAGGTTGGCATCACTCTCTTCACGGTTTCCCACAGGAAGTCACTTTGGAAACATCATGATGTATGTAGTCTTTGCTTTATTAAGAATATTTGTGGGTTTTGTTGACTGACTTTATGAAATTGACTTTGTGATTCAAGGTGTTGTCATTTTACATCCTAATAAATCATGTTCTGTTTGGGTTTTTTTAAGGTTTTATTTTCCATAATCTTGTTTTACTATATCCAAAAGTTTTATATTTATCTATAAAATATGGGAGGCTTGCTAGATGCTTAAGTGTTCTTTCTTAGACTCAAAAAAATCCTTAAACTAGAATCCAGTAAACAGCATGGAGTTTTTTGCTTTCATTTTATCTAATACATTTATGCTTTTAAAAAAAGGTCTCTAATACATGGACTTTTTTTATGGCAAAAAAAGATTTTACTGTTCTTTTTATGGGGACAGACTGTACATGTGGGTAAAAATACTGAATTAATACACAGGGATGAATGTGTACCCTAAGCATATTGTCACAAAACCCAAGAGAGCAGTGTTAAGTCTAGATGTGGCTGTTGGCAGACTGATATATTATATGCAAAAATACAGTTTAACATTTTTACAGAGGCAGTTGAATTAATAAAGTGCAAGGTGGGAGCAGTTTACCCTCTGGTTAGCTGAGTTTAGGATTTTGCTAAAATTTTAAAAATTCTTTTTAAATATTTTTAAAGCTACTTCAAAATGTAATTTACTTAGGTCTTTATAGACCTGGTAATTTTAGGTGGTTAATAACATATGTTGGTTTTTTTCAGTTCTACTTGCATATGGATGGCAGAGGAAACTATGAGTTCAAGAAAATAACTGAAGACACAGTTGAATTTGGATCTTAAAGTCATGAACTGAACTGCTACAGAGACTGATGATTACAGAAAGTGTGTAGAATGTCAGACAATGTACCATAAAATTACTCAGCTTGTTAAGCATTTACTATTATGTAGGATATTGCTAATTGTGTATATGTTGGTTTAATTATTGATATGTACTAAGAATGTCCTTATTCTTGTGGTTTAAAAACCTGCCTAAATTAAATTGGGCTTAAATTAGTGTAACCTGATTCATCCTGGGATGCAAATCATTTGAAATCGGCTGATTTGACTTTTGTAGACCTTCCTTCCCTTCAGTGAAAAGCCCTGTTAAAATTAGGGTTGCTACCTCTCTTGTTCCTGCAAAGCAGTCTTGGATTTCTGCTCTGTTCTGTGCATGTTTCAGAGAGATCTCGCACGGTGCAGGACATTGTCCCATCTTCAGATCTGTGCCCTGTTAAGTGAAAGAGCCTTTTCCTTGTCCAAGCTTTGTGATGTAGCCAATGTGCCCTTGCTGAAAAAGGATGAACTGAAACTAAAAGACAAAACTAATTCCTTCTGATGTTAAAAAAAAAAAAAAAAAAGGTGGTTCTTTGCTGGGATTTGGATTCCCTTTAACATCTGTCTGTCCTTGCAGTTCTCTCTGCAGCTCAGCTGCCATTCTCTCACAATTTAGCGAAAGCTTCATCCATCCTCCACCCCAACTATCCTTTTTCTGTCAGAGAAATATTGTGGTAATGAAGAGTTGTGAGGAGGTTGAGGGAGGAAAGGACCGACGGCCCCCCAAAAAAAGGAAGGAAAAGAAAAGTGATGATCCTTGGGTCAAACAAGCTTATGAATGTTTTTAGCTCTGAAGAAATGAATGAATCCCACAAGAAGAAACAGAGAAACGAATGTGGGTCCAGTCATTCCTCAAATCAGTAGAGGTTATAGCAGGCTCAAAAATGTTAATCTGTGAAATAGCAGACTGTTGTCCTGTGTTGTCCTGTAATACAGCAGTTACTTTTTCCAAGTTCCTCCTTATCTCCCTTTTCAAAAAAATCTGATGATCTTACAGTTTTACCTACCCTTCAGGTCTGAATTTGAAAGCAAGTGATAATGGTACTCTCTGTTTGGTCTTCTAGGCTGTGAAGCCTGAAACAATGCTTTCATTCTTCGTGTTTATTCTCTTATTGTCATGATGTTTCTTAATTTCTGATACAAATTATTTGCCAGTGATTCTCTGTGGTTTATAAGTCCTTGCTGGTTTTCTTGTTCCAGCTTCCAAATCCCCTCAAAGGAACCAAACTTTTACGATAGTTTACTGTAATTGTTTTTTCCATACAAATGATTACTGTGGTTATCATTTGACTTTGACAAACGTAAATGCAGCAAGGTGTTTTTTGTGATCAGGGAATAGGAAGGTATAATTCAAACTGAATTGCTGTTTAGGCTTTAAAACAAAAAAATTACAATACCTTGTTGTACAGTGAAGGTCTAGTAGTTTTTTAGTGTTCCATGTAAGATATAATATAGGAATGCACTACATGAAGGCATGCATAAAATATGCAATACATCTGTACTTTGTGCATCTTTTAGCAAAGGTTTAGATTTTAAAAAGCCCCTACTTTTTATAAAATGGATATGTACTTGGATGCACTGCTGTTTGTTAATTTTTACCCAATTTGATTAGTCATTTTCTTTCATGTTGAAATTGCTACCTGTTAATATTTTTCCTTTTATCATAGTTCTTGCCCCTACCTGTCAGTATTCTTTCGAAGTATTCAAATGCAAACAGCTATCCTGGTACAAGAATCTAGTGACCACGGTAGAATCAGAGTATAATGCATCAATGAAAATCATAAAAGCTTCTCTCTGAAATACAGCATATTCAAGAGAATAAGGTACCAGAATAATTTTTGTGCTTTTTTTACAAGAAGGCAGATATATGCCTGATTTCACTAATCTCTTGTTTCTGTTCATTCAGATCCTCACATCAGCCATAACAGAGCAGGCAGCAGGATGCTGTGTGTGAGGTCGTAGTCTTTTTTGAATTGTAACCATGAAAGTAGGGATGCCAGATAGGTTCTTTTGTGGGGAGGTTTTCTGGTTTAGGTTTTTTTTTTTGTGAAAGTTCTCAGCACAAATACAACTTCTTCTTTGGAAGGGATGTTTTAGTAGCCTTTTAGAGAGACAAAAAATTAATCTCTAAACTGAGAAAGTTGCTATGATCTTTGTGATTAGGGCAGTCTTTTGCAGTGGAGTAGTGAACTTGGAATACTTTAATGTATTTTTAATGCTAACAAGAAAACCATACACAGCACACTTACATCGCCCCCAGCAGCCAATCCCAATTGTACTTTACAATTTTACTGGTTATAACAGAATTTTGTGTAAACTTGTATTTATTTTTAAAACTAACAAGAAGCAAACAAAAAATCCATCTCCAAAACCAAGGAGGAATAGGTTTACCTTTAGAAGCCATGAAGTTTGTTGAAACTGATGATGCTGGTATCTCCTTAGGAGCCAGAACTTGATGTTTCTAAATATACTGGAAGAAAAGAAAAATATTCTGTGCTTGATTGTAAGGGAGGCTTATAAAGAAAATATAAAAAAGAATGGTATTTTAGAATTATATTCTTAAAAGGCCTTACATTAAAGTGTTTGAGATAGACTTGATCTAATGAAAGATTGTAAAAAAATCTAATGAAAATGATCGAAGTCTCAGTTCTGTTGCAGAATTGCACTGTGATACTGTATTTTAGTTATGTTTCTTTAATAGCACAAGTTGGAAGTTCATGAAATGGGATTCTGAACTATGTTAGTAGACAACATACTGATGAATACTTTCAGTCTTGAATTGTTGGTGCTTTGAAGATGGTACTGGAAATAGTCAGATGGCTGCATTTCAATAATGGTGGGAAACATTCCTGTGTGTAAATACTGTAAAGTGTTTTGGAGGGGGAAATGGCGCTATATAAATGTAAGACATTAAGTGCCTCTGAAATAATAAATCTAAAGAGAAAATATATCTAGGCTTTTCATGTTTCTTAATTATGTGATTAGGAATTCTGTAATAATACAGTGGATGCATATGCAGCAAATGTCGAGTTGCTCAATGAACTGACTGTCTTGTGTTCAGCTTTAAAAATCTGCAGTGCTGTCTGAAATTTGCCCTGGAATCAGCCAGGTGATGCCATCCAGTTTAGGCTTAACCAAGTACATGAGCTCAGTACTTGAAGACACATACTTAGAGCAATGGGATTAGAGATGCATTAATCTGCTTTAAGTCTGCACTGAGATTGGCTCAGTTGGCTATAGCGTGGTGCTAGTAATGTACGAGCTGTTTACCTAAGAGCTGGACTTGATGATCCTTGTGGGTCCCTTCCAGCTCAGAATATTCTGTGATTCTGGCCTCTCTCTCCTTTGTCTGCTGGCCACTTCTTTTCCCTTTGTTGATTTTAGAAGGGCCTGAATAAGATTAACACAATATCAGTATGTAATTCTTTTGAATGCTCCCTAATCTTTGTACTTTGAGGATAATAAGTTAATTACTTTCCACCTTTATTGTATTTGTAATTTTTAATTGTTTTCCTTTATTGTGGTAGACATACCAGCTATCAGGATACTTGAAACACAGTAGTGTGTAAGTGCAGCCAAGATACACTTGAATTAACCGATTTGTAAGTGATCAGCAGTTTCTAATGGTAACTACTATGGATGTTTTCTTTTCTTAAGTGAGATTAGTCGTGCAACAAGTGTATTGTATAGCATTCTTAAAGGATAGAGCTCCCTTTGAAGGAAAATGTCTCAACCAAGGATGCAGTCTTAGAAATCAAAGCGTCATTCAATTAGGTTGATGAGTTAGAGGGGAGGAAAGAAAGGAACTTCTGTGTTGTGGATGGGATATTTAATACTTAAATTTGTTTTTTAGATACATAAATCAAGGTAGAAGTTAAAAATCTATTACTAAAATTTAAATTTAACTGTCGTCAGTACCGTGAGATGTCCATAGAAACATCCATGATAATGGTCATCTGAAATCCCACTGCAAAAAATAGTGGGGTGAAAAGGTTGCCTAGGTTTTATAGAGAAAATAAACCACAACTTTTATCTGTCAAGAAAATCAACAGTGTGCGAGTTCAAATTTCTGCTTACAAAGCTGCTGTTCAAAGCAGTTATTTCTATGTATAATCTATTTGCTTCTTTATTAGGTGTACATAGCCAGATGGTTTGTGCCAGTCCCTTTCCTGAGCATGGAAAGAGGTTTTTTGGTTTTACTAATCAGGGATGTGTAGCTGTCAGGAAGAGGTGGGTTGGTTGGTTTTCCCTTCACATGCTGTGGTTCGAGGCTCTTGCCAGAGCTCTGAACACAGTCAGGTTTTTATTATGGTCCCTGAAACTTCACTGGGTGGTTTAGGGTGGCTGCACACATTACAGGTTCCTATAATGTGTTTGTTTATATGTTCTGATGAAACCCATCCTGTCACATGCACTCAAAGAGAGAATGAAACTGGTTTTATTCAAGCCAAACCATTCTATCGTTCATCTTGAAACAGAAATATAGCCAAGTTAGATTATTATGAAAGCAACTTGTCTTTAATGTTAAAAATCTTAGAAAAATGTTATCTCCAAAGCCGCCTTTGCATCACTTTCTTTCCTTGTATTCAAAAGCAGAGTCTGGTGACAAGCAGCCTGGAACTTCACAGACAGAAGCTCTTTTAAGGGACTAATTTGGAAAATAAAATAAATTCAGGGATTAAATAGGAATAATATGCCTAAGCAAATTCCATGGGGATTGACTTGGGAAACTGAAGACATTTTGCCAGTAATCCTGCAATGAATGCAACAGTGCAAGAATAATCATCCAGTTGGTATTTTAAAATGGGAGAGAAGGGAAACTTGCTTGTTCCACTTATGTGGAATGTATCTTTCACAAACCAATATCCTTATTCCCCACCCTTCCCTCATTTTGGGAAACAAATGGCATCTACACATGATGCTGAACCAAAATAGAACAGAACTGGAAAAATGAGGTCAATTCTCTCTAGACAGAACAAAAAATGCCGAGACTGGTTTATTTGGGTAGAAATAGGGAACTCCACCTACGTGACTAAGCAAATTTTCTCCATTAAAATGACTTAAGAATTTGGCACAAATCAAAGCTACTTTTTTAAGCTTGATTATTGAAAGTTTGGGGGATGCTGCTCTGAAAGACAAGCTCCATGTGTGCAATTGAAGAGACATTCTATGTAACCAAATATACCCTTAATCTCCTTATCCTGAGCAGTTTAGTGCAAGTAGGTCCTAAAAAACAATTGACTACTTTGTACTGTGAACCATGACAAGTGTAAAGGTGCTCCCCAAAATTAGCTAACCTTTATGTATTTACTTAATTGTAGTATATTACTGCAGGAATATGTTAGCACAAAAGCAACAGCTAAACACAGCTATGTCAGAAGCAACTGATGTGAAAGACTTGGTAACACACTGAAAGATGAAGAGAATAAGCTGCTGTGTTGGGAAAAAATAATGGTTAAAAAGCAAAGCTTGTGTGCCAGAGACTTCTTAAAACTTGGATGCAATATTATATATTGCAACAAGATTTCTCTGAAAAGCCAGGAACCATTTGCAAAAACTTTTTGGAGCTTAGTAGGGAATTAAGGGCCAAGGTCAAATCTACTCAGCCTACCAATGTTAACTAGATTTAAAAATAAAACTTTTTTTTTTTTTAATTATTAGGATAACTGTATTTGCACTAGTCCTAGGCAGAGAGTTTTAGAAAGGCTACTTGAGGTTAGATGTTCACATTCTCTTCATGCTTAGGGTGTTACCTCTGTAAACTTCCCCGAGAGCCCTGGGGTGCGTCATGCTGGTGGTACAGAAGGTACTGGAGCAGGGACGTGTCTGACAGAGCAGTTCCTGCGTGCGCCAGGTGTTCTGTTGTCTTTGAGTTTGGCGTGTAGGGACCTGCCTGAGAGACTGGGTACAGAAGAGCAGCCTCTCAGCTGGGACCTGTTTGACTTCTTGTGCCTGTCACTGCCTCTGGAGTAGAAGGTCATTTGTCTCAAAAGGTAGTTTTGGGGTTGCTTTTTCAAGACAGGCTCAGCAGAACTCAAAGCATGTACAGCCCAAAATAGCCCCAGTTTCAAACACAGCTGCCTTCCAGCTATTCCTACCCGTGCCTTTCTTTGCCTTGCCACTGGATAGCATGTTATCACAGTTCCAAACATAGCTCACTCTTCAACATAATTCACAGGGCTTCTACAGCTCAATTTATGACGTGTACAGCAATAGTAAAACATTTCCCTGTACTTCTAGAAGACTTCAGTTCTTTCTCTGAGGTTCTTAGTCCATTCCTCTAAGGGTTAAAAGGGCTGTAAGAGGGCTCTGCTTTCTGTTTGAAGGATACTGAGGAAAGAAAATCTGGTAAGAAGCTTAACAGTCAGCATGAAAATCTAATTCTGAGCTACTCCTGAGTTTCTGAGACTAAAGAAGTTTGTCAGACGAAGGGAGTATTGTTTTGTGCAGGCTTTAACACCAACATGCAAACAATAGGTAAGTACTGATGGATTGTTAACTGAGGCCTTGTTTCCAGTAGTGTTTGAATATTGGACAACAGGGGGAATGTTACAACCAAAGATTCCTGGAGAAGCTGTCAGAGGGAAGCACTGAATAGAACATGGGAGGTGTTCAGGAGCAGAGAGCTGTTCCTACCCTTAATATCAGATCCTTTTGAGCTGTTCAGACTCTCTGTTCCTTTTCATTATTAGAAAAGACAGGATCTAATAAATTTCTGGTGCCCTTTTCCTCCAAATTTTGGTGAAATCTGGATTCAAACTGGATGTCAGCGTGTTAGTCATTTAGGAACATTTGGATTGTTAATGTGTTGATTATGCCTTTTTTTACCACTTGGTGTCACCTTTTCTAGGCACACCAAGCATAAAAGCCAGACATGGACTGCAGAATTCCTGTTGTAGAGATGGCTCACAGTACCAGTTGTACTTGCAGGGCCACTGCTCCGATAGATCACTGTGAGGGGAGGAACAGGGGTGTGGTGCCCCCAGTCCCCCTGGAGTGACTCCTGCAGCACTGACATACAGGGGTGTGGTGGCACCCTTGGTGCTTTGTGGAAGCAAGTGATCATGTTACGAATGAAGTGGAAAGTTGGGAAATCAGACTATTATCTCTATGGAGATGTACATATTTGGAATGGATGGATGGTAAAGTATGAAGGCAACAGAGGGAAAACATTTTGTGTTAATCAAGGAGGCACACTTTAAAATGAAAAAAAACCCAACACACAAACCCACATTTTTCCCTAGAATAATGAGTGCTTCTTATTGGAGTAGGTTTTAAAATCTCACTTGTCACTCTAGCTCTTTTATTACACTAGCTTTTTAATTGAGTTGTGTAATTACTGAATACCTAATTAAAAAATTACCATGTGATCTCATTGGGAAAATATTTCTTTGCTAAAGGAAGGTGGGTTTTAATTAAGCCTCTTCTGATGAATTTTTTTTTTAATCTAACAATGTCAGTACTTCGCTACTTAAATATTTCTTGAAGTAATAAGGTAGAAAGCTTGAAAATAAAAGTAGAAGAAAATGCATCAGGGAGTATAAATGAGATCCGGAACTGTAAAGATTCTTTAAGTTCATATTAATAACTTCATTGTTACTTTAAACAAGACACTAAAAAAAATTACACCTAAATGTAATTAGGTGCAATAAGGTACTCAGAGCAGTGCTAGTGAATGTTCTGGAAGTTACAGTCTCAATAATAGTGACCAAGGGGAGCTGCAGAGTGTAAAAAATAATGCTTCTGTGCTACTAATATGTTTTTGATTGTAATTAAAGGATATGGATTTATTCAGGTTCTATATTTTGATTAAAATGAGATCCTACCTAGCTGAAGGTATAAGGCAGTGGGTTCATCTCTCATGAAGGATAAGTAATGGGAATGAGTAGGGGATGGAGGAGAGGAAGGGAAACATCAACAAAGGAGTCAGGGGAAGTCCGGAGCAGAAACATTTCAAGCTTCTTACAGGAGCCAGTCACTGAAATATGTCACTAATAGGGTGCAGATTTTGACAAGATGAGAAACAGGCACAACCTCTGCAATTGGACATATGAGACATGGCCTGGCTCTGAAACCCTGGAGGCAGTCAATGTGGCTGCATGTCTATAACCACGTACTGGCAGGTTTTATTGGAAGAAATCACCCCTGAGGGAAATCTTGCTATGAACTTGGGTAATTCAGCTACAGTTAGAGGCTAAGGAGTTACAGGGAAAGATGTTCTTTCTGGGTCTTTTGGGGGCATGCTGAAAGAGGCTCTGTGGGTTGAATGAGAGCCTGTGCCAGAAGAAGCAGAAGGATCTCACTGGTGGGAAGATTTCTCATTATATGGTGTAAGGAAGAGATTTTGCAGCACATCTTTGTGCCCTGAGCTGTGCTAAAAGTTCTGCTATAGAGCACTGGAGGACACACATCATCAAATAAGGGAAGGGCAGCTCTCTGTGGCACTTCATCTTTGTAAGGGACTGACTGGGTGTAGTCTGTGAGGGAGCATATGCCATGGTGAGTAACACCACACCTAAGGATTGCGGAAAGATTTTCAGCTGGCCAGTTCCTGCTTCTGTCCTGTCCAGCAGTTTGTTCTTTTCCTGTCATTCTCAACCATGAACACCAGGGCAAACATAGACTATAGAAAACATGGTTAGTTGTACATGGATAACTTCTGTGTGATTAGAAGATCATTCAACTGACTCTTGGGTCTGATAATGTGTATTACAAGGTTCAGAAACTGTGTGGCAATCACTACTAACCTACAAAATAATCAACTTTACAAAACTGAACCGAGAGGGTAATTATCACAGCTGTTTATTCTCACTTCGTGCAGAAACTCTTTGTCCTGAGTTGCCACATAACTAGTGATCCAAGTTAAGCTTATAATCACGTTCTTATCATTACATGCCTCTCAGCAGCAGCCTTCTCACACTGGAAAGCTGAGTCTGCTAGAAATAGCTAAGCTGTTTGCTGCCGTATCCATCACAAATACACTTATGAAGTCCCCTACACTTGTTCATTTTAAGTAATGGTAGTAATTTTATTGTCTGTATTGCTGTTAGGACTGACAGAAAAGTAGCAGAACAGTATCAGCCTTTATTCACTTATGTGAAGAAGAATGTGGTTTTAAAGCAGGCTTGTTACAGTGTGCAGTGTTACACCTTCCCTTGTACAAGGAGAGGACACAAATATTGTGTGAGGGAACTATGCAAATGTATTTATCCACTTGAAATAGTTGGATACCTTTTTCAGATGACAGGGAGCAAAGTGGAACAGGGGAATAGGGAGCATCAGTAGAAACACGCTTGCTTACAGAAACCTGCTTAGAAGAGGAGCCAGGGAACTTAGGTGCAGAGGAAAAGCCTTCTCTTTCTCATATCCATTCTCTCTGTGGCTGGCTCCATCTTAAATCCATACAGTGCTGAAGTGGGCACGTGTGGACCTAGTCTTCCTTCCTAATGACAACACCTTTATTGGTATAACAACTTCTGCCCAACCCGATACTCTGAGAAAATCTCTGAATAAAACATTTAGCATGGGTTCAGCCCAAAGGACAGAACTTGCAGACATTTTCAATTAAAAAGCCCCTTTGTCAACTGTCTCCACAAACAGAAAAAAACTTCTCCGAAATAGGACCTGTGAGCCCCGTGACTCTGGTTACTCAGCATTGTTGGATGATAACATACTGCAGCTAGGAAATAAGTGCTTCAGGCTTCCAGAACTCGTGTATTCAGGGGTCACTCTTTTGCCATTTAAGGCACTTGTTTGCATTTCAGTGGGCGTCTCTTCTCCCCTCCTTCCCTCCCCCCATATTCAGAACAAACCAAGAATCTCTTTAAGTAATGAAGTATGATTTATAGCATCATTCTGTGGTTTATGACAAGCAACAGCATGGTCTAGTTTAATAAATGCTACGCTGTAATTACAGGCTTTCCTTTTCCTATTAGCTCTTCCCTTTTCTGCGTCTGGCACTGAATGAAGCTGAGGAAGCAGAGCGCCACGGGGAAGGGAAGTAATGATGACAACTCTGGAATGTTTTTAGATGTACTCCCACGAGCTCTCATGTTTTTGATTGCTGTTGTAAGATTCCTTCTCCATACAAGGCTTATGCATCAGCAGAAAATGCATTAAGCATTTATTGCTCAATATGAAGTAAACAGGGTTTTGGGGGGAATTCTGGTGTTTTTCTGCCCTCTGTAAAAAGAGGAATTAAATAACAAAGAAAACCCCCCATAAACCACACTCACACTTTCCCAGAAGTCTTAACCCATACACAGATGGTATCTATAGCACAGCAGGGATGAAAAATACAAAATACAATTCTGTACAACTTGTCAGATTGGGATATTAATTTTGTAAGGTATTCCTTCTCATGAATACAATGGGTATCTTCTTTTAAGGCATGTATGAAGTGTTGAGACCCACAGCCAATTCGATCCAACTACAAGACCATTTTTTTCTATTCTATTGATTTTGTGTGTGTGTGTTCCGTGTATGCGGATCACCATCATGACCAGTTCTCATCTCTGGGCCAGGCCCCATAATGCCTTGAATGAACATCAGTGCCACAAGCACAGGTACAGGCAGCAGTGTGCGAATGCAAGGAGAAGCTGTGAACGCAAACCCTGACTAATTGCTCATGTAAGTGGCCAGTGGAAATGTGACTCAGGACTATTCAAAACCTCCAGTTTGTGAACTGTGGCTTCTCCTAGTTTTATCCTTATAGGTGCCCTGGTAGACTACTTTACACACTGGTTAGATTGTGGCAGATTGCCTACACTGCTGTCACAAAATAAGTTTCCTAAATGTAAATATAAGTTAGTTCTGGAATGAATAGTGTACATTGTTTTGAAAAGGAAAAGAAAGACTTATGTTTCCACTCACCTTTATTTCACTAGAAAAGTATAAATTACCATCATAAATACAGATATCACCAGTATAAAAATTAGATTCTCATTTATAAAATAAATACTAAAAGTCAAAGCAATAGGTATCTCCAGATCCCATCACCAAGATGATTTGAATCTATACCACAGAAAACATTTGTCAACTGTTTAATTAAAAATTATGCTCAAAATGCAGTAAATACTGCAACCTATGTAGTGCTTGCTGAAGTGAGTTACTAACTCAAAGCCTGCCAAGTATTTGTTCTAACACTTACTTGGAACTATCAGACTCCTCTGTCTGTATAACTCTAGGTATAGTGTAATTGTATATACTTTCCAGATATATACCAAATACCAGCTTTAATAGTGTTTCCTACAAGTTGCTAGTGCAGTAGTTTCTGTTTGTTTACCTTTGTCTACATCCAAAGATAAACAGACCAAGTTAATTTTATCCAGGAAGTGCAGAAGTAATAGTAGCAATTTTGTCACATCTGAACTAACAGATTATTTCACCAGCTGATATTATTAGAAGACAGATAAATACAGGGTTTGTTTCATAGAAACAAAAAAATGTTCCTTTTAGTTAGGTAAAGGACACATATTTTTCAAAAGTAGTGTTTTTTCCCCTCACAAGTACCGTAAATCTTCTGGCTCAATAAGGCCATACTGATAAAAGTCAAAAGTACCTCTAGTTCAGAAACCTGTTTCAGACAGGACAATAGAAGGGGCTTGGGAACAGTCTAGGAGCAATCTCTCTGCAAAGAGACTTTGACAATTTAGAGATGGGCAGTCACCAACTGTATGAAGTTCCACAAGGGAAAGGGTCGGATTCGGCACCTGGGATGGGGCATCCCTGGATGTGCAGGCTGGGGAATGAGAGGCTGGAGAGCAGCGCCATGGAAAGAGACCTGGGGGTCCTGGTCAATGGCACATTGAAGATGAGTCAGCAGTGCCCTGGCAGCGGGGAGGAAATCCCTGTCCTGGGGGAATCAGGCACAGCACTGCCAGCCAGGCAAGGGAGGGGATTGTCCGCTCTGCTCTGCAGTGGGGTGGCCTCACCTTGAGTGCTGGGGAGAGTTTTGGGCACCACAATATAAAAAAGACATTGAGCTGTTAGGGAGGGTCCAAAGGATGGTGAAGGTCCTTGAGTGGAGGCTGCATGAGGAGTGGCTGAGGTCACTTGGTCTGTTCAGCCTGGAGAAGAGGACACTGAGGGGAGACATTGTGGTCTTCAACATCCTCACCAAAGGAAGCAGAGGGGCAGGTACCAATCTCTTCACTCTCGTGACCAGTGACAGGACTCAAAAACCCAGCATAAAGCTGAGTCAGGGGAGGTTTCGGTTGGATATCAGGAAAAAGGTTTTCACCCAGAGGGTGTTTGGGCACTGAACAGGCTCCCCAGGGAAGTGCTCACAGCACCTGGCAGAGGTCAAGAAGCACTTGGACAATGCTCTCAGGCACATGGTGTGACTCTTGGGGATGGTGCTGTGCTGGGCCAGGAGTTGGACTCGATGATCCTGTGGGTCCCTTCCAACACAGTGTATTCTATGATTCTACGATTGTAACAGATTACCAGAATGCTCTTCCAGCCTCTGGCCACTAATGACACAGGGCTTCCTGATACTGGATTTTTCATCTGTACTGTCTAGTGGATTTTTTAATCCACGTAAAGTTTGGGCTTCAGAATTCCTGTTTCAGAGAGCCTAAAAGGCTCCACCCAATTACCCAATTTAGGTTTTTTTGTTGTTGGGGTTTTTTCTGCTTTGGTACTGGCACTGGTGTCTGCAATACTTTTTCCTTAGACACCATTAAGCAGCTCTTTTTCTCTCACAGCTCTTCCTTTCTTTGCTTTCTTGCGTTTACACAGCACCACTGGAAGGACAATGGCAAGAGTGATGACTGCAACTGCTATCACTGCTATGATGATAAAGACTTCCGTTCCATATTCTGTATGGGGGGAAAAAAAAAAATCCAAGATTCAGCTACAAGAACCCACAATGTCACAGTGCCACAAACTCTTAGCAGTCATTCCACTGAATGAAAAAATGCTTTCTATGTTTTACAGTCGCACAGAAGTGGAGTCACCACTTCAGTGTGAACTGAATAAATTTTAACATGAATTTGTTGAACTGAGGTAAAGCTTTATTTCACCTGGTTCAATCTAGGTTTTAATCTGCTTTAGTTAGTGTGCTAAAGTACCATGCTAACACCATAAGAACAAGTCAAACCCTTGCCTGCACATTATTTCTGTCCAAGTGAAAATCTATTCTAGGTTATAAGCTAGAAAACACCAAGAGAAGAGTTTTCTATTTAAACTGTAATGAAATTGTAATTTACCACTTTTGTGTAAATTTTCTGGATAAGAAAGCTAATTTGAGTTCATTTGCCATTTTAGAAGAGCTTTTCTAGAGTGCAAATATTCCTACCCATGGAGAAGAAAGATACAGTACAGCAATGTGATATTATTTAAATAATATTGATGACTTCATGCTGAAGAAAGTGCTATCCAAATGGCTAATCTGAAAAGACTGGCTGATTCACCTACACTTGCTAACTTATTTACCAGTAAAGGAGTCAATCTGCCATCCTCTGACCTTGTAACAGGAAATAAAGTCTTACTCTCATCATCTGCTTTTGGCATAACTAAAGGTCAGTTCATACTACAAGTAAATGGATATGCAGGTTTCCAGCACTTCTGTGTGTTAGAGCTAATCCTTCAAGCACTTACTATGGCACCTGCTATTGGAAGGATCTGAGAAAAACAATGGGAAAGCAAAATGAAGCTGAAGGCTAGTGATGAGATCTGAAACCTCAGACACCAGTCATCAACTCAGACAATTTAACCAAAACAGTTGGGCAAAACCCAAAAACCAGCTCCAACTAACTATGGATGGTGGACTCTTACTCAGAGTGAGTTCCTCCCATGAGTTTCCATGTTCCAACTGTGTATTCTAACTTACATAGCAAATAGTTTATTTCACAGCAGGCATCACAATGAAAAGATGTGCGTTTTTATTAGAACATTAAAGACTGGGTGACAAACGTCACCTGATACTCACCATCTAAGATATCCCTTCCTACACTGGTACAGAGCACCGTGCTTTCTTGGCCATTACGGTTTTCTCTGCGGGAGGGAATGACTGCCTGCACATAGAAGCAATAGTTCTTTCCGCTGTCAACGCTTACTTCAAATGTACGGCTTTTTGTTGTTACGTATTTCTGTAAAGAAAAAAAATATTTCAAGTGTCAGCTTTTAAGGTAGCACAGAAATTGTGTAACTATACAGAATATAACAATTATTACAGAATAAAAAGTAGAGGTACACCTTACCTTTCCAGAACTCTGATCTTTCCAGTAATAGAGTTTGTATTCCAGGTCATGCTGGAAAATATCTTGAATACTTTGAAAGCTTCCATTAGGAAATACATATGGTGTAAGTGGATCTTTGAACACGACATTCAGTTTGGAACCTTTTTGTGAATAATCCTCTATCTCTGGTTTTCCAATAACAGCTAAACAAAGATTTTTAGAATTAAAAAACTGACATCATCTTTTATACATTACTCTTTTTTGTTCCTCCCTCCATTACCTTCCCTCCTCAAAACTATCATAAGTTTACAAAGCCAAAGCAATACAGTGAAGGCCTAGATTGTAGACAAGTATCTGCACCTAGTACATAATGTTAATGAAATGGTCTACTCAATGCAGTGAGAAACAAATGGTAACTAAAATCTTACACCCTCCCCAACAACAGGGAAAGCTTTATGCCTGAATATCTTCTTCTCCAATATCAACATGGCTACTGTAAAAATCTATAGAAAAAACCTTTAAGCTCAATCTAAACCTTGCCTAAATCAACAGAAGTAATATTGAAAAGAAATTTATAGTAAGATTTAATTGGCAATCCTTCTTACTCTGACTATAAGGTGTATATTTTTCAGAGACTGCAAAAGGTGGCTCTTCAAAGTTATCCATCTCTGTGTGCATTACAGACAATATGTACGCTGTATAGGTCTCCTTTACATTCCTGAGCACATCAGTAACATCACACTCTGTTTCTGATGTCAGTATGCATTTTCTCTTTACATCAGATGTCTGTCTGAAAAGAGCAAGAAAGAAGCGTCAGCACTTTCAAACTAGACACTTATATCTTTAGATATGTTGAAAAACATTTTTCCCCTCAAACCATATAGATTTCCCTCATCCAGTAGAACAGTCTTGCAGGTATTAGGCTGAAAAGAAAAGAAAACCTCAAAAGCCACCGTTCTGTACAACCATATTTCACAATTCAAAGCAGAATCAAGTAAATCAAGTATGATCAACATTAACTACAGATATATGCTATAGGACATAGATGAATTCAAAATTCAGTCTTTTACATGAATTGAACAGGAACCATAACTCATTCTGATTTTGCACTTTTCTGCAGTTGCAGAATGTATTTTAAAAAATATAAGATGCATAAATCACTTTGAAGGTATTATCCTTGATGCATTTGAAAACTATTGCCTTAAGAAACTTCAGTTGTTACAAGAAGGTCTATTGACACTGATTGTTTAATGTGACAACAATGTCTCCATACATGTCATTTGGTTTGGCATCTATGCAAACGCCACTAAGCACCAGACAGTAGTAGCAAATTCTAATGCAGAATTACAATTTAAAAAATATTGACAAAATACATGACCCATGCACTTCTCTTGATTTTTAAATGATAGAAAGCCGGTCCCTTTACTTCACTTTACTTGTGAAATAGCAATGAGACTATGAAAAAAGTATTAATTTCTCATTTTACTCCCTTACAAGAAGGAACGAAAAAACAGATTAGATATTACTCCTTCAATGTTTTTCCCCATTTTTGCTGGTGAATTAAGGAGAAGAAAAATTGTGTGATCTCAGCCAGAAGAGCGAGTGCTGACTGTTTGAATATTAACAAATAGGTTTTCCTCAGGGTAGATCAAGTTTCATTTTTTAGAGTCACCTGAATTCCCTTCTCACTTCATCAGATTTCTTATGTCACAGACCAGTTAGGGACAGTGCCACAAGAGGTGTACTGAAAAGGGACAGAGGTTTGATCTTTGCAATGAAACAAATGTGCTCTGTAAATGTACGTACAGAAGAAAGCAAACTTTTAAGCACAATTCCTCTGGAACAGCAACTTCAATCAAAAGAGGTGCCTCCACTGCAGAACTACACTTGATTTTATACTGAATCTTGGGCAAACAATTTCAATTTTTTGCAAGCAAAGTGTCTGGAAAGAAACTCCAAATTCAAAAATTTAATAAAATTTGTTCTGCTGAGCATGTGCTTTTAAGTCCATTAATCTAATCACTCTCTTAAAGAATGAAAGAGCACATTAAGCCATTACACTAGTATTTCACCTGTTAGTCACGAGAGAACACTCATTTTTATGCCACTTTTAGAGACAGTAGAGACCACTTTTTCATTAATATGTAGGAAGTTTGATGATGCATTTTCCCTTCAGGGCATGTTTAATAATGCTCTATGTATAAATATGGGAGCTAAAACCAGCACAGATTCATTACCGAACTTCATGGAAGGTTTTGTGCATTTCTGAAAGACGCATTAGACACTTTACATAAGCTGGCTACGTTTTATGTCCACAATATTTTACAGCTTACATAAAACATGAAGACAGAGGAAGTCTTGACAGAGGTAGACGAACAAAGGTAATTTTTAGTATTACCCAGCAAGACAAAATTATTAACTACTGTGATTCACCAATTAGAATAAAATGCAGACTCATTTATTAGATGTTTCCCAAGACTGAAGACACAAGTCCAGACACCTTGAAAGACATAAAAAGGTGAAGTTCTGTCTAATACATGGTATGTCAGATTGAGCATCAACTCCTTCAAAGTATTCTGGCTGGGTCTCTCCAGCAGCAGCGAACCCCAGAACTGAAATACTGATCTAAAGCTCAACTCTCCATTTCTGAAGTAGGCAAAACCAGAAGTCTAAACCAGATATTTTTACAGTGGAACACTAAGAAGTATTAACAGCTGGTTTGGCAATTTTCCTAAATCCTAACATTTGGGCACTTTTCCTGTTATATTCACTCTCAGAAATATTCAAACATGCTCTCTTTTCATTTTATTCAACTGCCATTAATGAACATATATTGCTGTTATCTACTTACCCGTGTATTTCTACAGTATAGAAGTAGCCTGATGGTTTTGGTTGCCACTGTAGTATAGTTTTAAAATTGATTGAAGACCAAGTTATGTTGACTGCTCTTGGTAGGTCTTCATAGCCTTTAAATACAGAAAAGAGTGCCATCAGTCATATTACATATAATTCCTGTTTCCCTGCAGTCAGTGTTTAGTTAAATGAAGCAGTTACCATTAATTGCAACTTGGAAACGTTTTTTCTGGGGAAAAAGGCTCAGTCCTGCCCTTACTAAAGGACTGCTTGTCTTAGTAAAGGAATCTGTCCCGGCAGAAGTGAAAAATGAGAAGAAAATTATTTTCTGTCTTGTAACTCCGAAATTGATGAGTTAATTGGGAGTTCTGTTTAATGCTTCCTTTTTGATTCAAGACCTCTGCAGAAGATAGAAAAGCTTGAAGATACACATGAGAATGTTCAGGCACTGAGTAAATGGGGCGCAGTTCAAAATGATCCCTAGCTGTATCTGCTGCATAAAGCGTTAGCTCCTATATTCCCATTTACATATTTTTGAAAGATAAAGTCTTTTTAAAAATCAGTGGTTACCCTACACACCTACTATATCTGAGCGGGGCCACCCCGGGAGGAGCTCGTGTCCCCGTCAAGCCGATGGGAGACCAGCCACAGCTGCTTCGGGGAAATGCCTGGGACGAAGCGGGACGGGAAAACCCCTCGCACCCCTGTAACCTCTGGATATCCCTCACCCGCTTGCCTTCTCTACCTCTTCGACAAGCTCGGAGCTGGGAACAAGGGGAGGAAATCTTGCGACTTCACTGCAACTGCAGACCCCCGAAGCCGCCCCCGCTCCCCAGCACGGCCGCGGTCAGTGAGGAACCCGCAGTACAACCAGCCCATGGCGGCCCGGGCGGCGGAGCGCTGCAGAAGCAGGGTCGGCTCGGAGCCGGGACTCGCCACGGCCAGAGGGCGAATGTCGCTGGCCCCTTCCCGCCAGCGCCGGGCGGCTCTCCTGGGGCTCCCTCAGGGACACCCTGTCCGGGGGCTCCGAGGGACCGATCCCCGGCGCCGATCCCTCCCCTCCTGCCCCGTCCGCCCGTCCCGCGGGCCGTCACTCACCGGCGGCGGCCAAGCGCCACAGCAGCGCGCTGAGCAGCAGCGCCTGTCGCGGGGCGGCGGCGCGCAGCATCCTGGGCGGCGTGAGGGACCTGCGGCAGGCGGCCGCCGCCGGGCTATATGGAGCGGGGGAGCGAGAGGCGGGACTGAGGCCTCGCCCGCGGGGCCGCCCAGCGGGGGCGAGGGGACGGAGCGCGGCGGAAGCGCTCGGGAACCGCCGGGTTGAGCAAGGATCTTCAGCGGGGGATCTTCGAGGAAAGTGAGGGGAGGGGCGCCGAGGGACGGGCGCGTCCCCCGGGCTCCAGCCCCGCCCGGCACCGCGTCCCTCGGTGCAGGCCCACCTGGGCGTGAGGGCGCACCCGGACATGCATGCGGTCCGTGTCTCCCTGCCTGTTTGGTGTCACCAGGCGCTTGTTCCACCCCTCCCTTCTCCTCTTGAAATACTGGTGAAACGGGACACCGCTGGATAACCAGCTTCATCCGCTGCAAACCTTTAGCTGGCTGGCGAGGGGCACCGCAGCTCGGAAGTGGCTGCTCTGTGGGGCAGCCGGTCATGCAGAAGTGATGTTGGGTTAATCAACTTTGATCCTGTACATTCTGAAGGGCTAAATATATCAGTCCTTGCCTCACCGCACAGGACATTGGCAGAGCTGCTCAGCCAGATCACATCCTCTGTTCCCTCACTCCGTGCGTACGTGAACCCTGTCAAGGCTCACCGGTCACACTAGACAAAAAGTTTCAGGTGTTCAAGGCTTAGTACCTCACCTCTCCTATAAACCAGGGGCTGTTAACCCTTTTCCTACAAGGTCACGTTGGAAAGGCATGTCATTTTCAGAGGAACAGGGAATCTGTTTTTGACAGAAGGTTTTCCGCATCTCAACCTTTGCGCCAGGCTCCTGGGCTGTGTGTGGCTGCCACGGTGTCCCCCAAGACCTTTAGCCAGGCCGGGGTTGCGTGTTGTGGTTCTGTGTAAAATTTAAGCTCTAGAGGGAGCTGTGTTGGCAGGGGCTCAGGGCTCTGCCGCAAGAAGGTGGAAAACAGACCATGCAGTAGAACCTGTTACAGTCTTACACTGACTCTTCTTTTAATTTTGGTGCTGATTTGGTACAATGTACGTGGAACATATAGGTAAGAGAAGAAGACTAATGGGGAAGTTTAATATTTAATTACCTTTAATTTTCATGTTTGACGCATACTTGTCTGCAAGCAATCAGTTCTCTCTCATAATGCAAAATAAATGCGTATGGAACAAACTACAATATCTATGTCAACCAGAGTCGGCATCGGATTCATACAGTATGTTCTAAGGTGCACCTAAACCCTTGATTTTTAAGTTATTGGCATACCTTCATTAAAATCCAGGCATACACCTTCTCATTTTCCTGCTTTGTTTTTGATCAAATTTCACCACTGTCTCTGTGTAGCTGTATGCCAACATTACATCAGTCAAAAACATTGCATGCTTTTAACTTGGTGTAGAATACAGATCTTGTGTGTCTGGCTTTTCAAGATGGTAACCTTATAAGATCACAATTGATTTTCAAAGGACTTTAAAAAGAAAAACAGTATTCACATGTTTAAAGAAAGAGATGCTTATATAAAACTTTAAAATCACCTTTAGGCTTTAATTCCACTTAATTTCATGTAGTTCAGTCACAAAAGATGGAAGGTGGGTCAGCGGTGGTTTCCAGTTTTTATGCAGGTAGTCTCAGGATCCCCTTCTCCTGTCCATTCCTTTTTACTCACATCTCTTCTGTCAAGAGCTCCCACACGAGATAGGTGAGGAACCATCCTTGTCCAGACTAACCAGTGTGATCACTGCTACCTTATTCCAGTTTCCAGCAAGATATTTCAGTGTTCACTAACACTAGGCTTTTAGATGTCCTTCTCCTTGCTGCAGCGTGAGAGAAGGAGGCCACTGGTTTGCCAGAGTAAACTGTTTAAACCAGCTTGCCTACCAGCTGAGGGGAACTGTGTGGTTAGAGGAAGTAGGATAACTTTACCAAACTAGCCATTCTGAGGGAAGGAAGTTGAGGGGAAAATTTGAAAGACTGGGGGTAAAAGACAGAATGCAAGGGGGCAGTAAAGCTAGATCAGGTTGGCGTGATGGAAAAGGGAGAAGCACTGAGGTGAGGAGCTGCTGCTGCCACCTCTGCTCTTCTTTCTCTTCTCTGACCAAGAGCAGATTTGACCACAGAATGAGAACTGCTCAGCACTGCCTGGCTCCAGGCATCAACCAGCATGGGAGAGGAGAGGAAGTTCACACAGCCTGACATGGGCTGATGCCTCTGAAGTCTGCTCAGCAGCCAGTGACTTAACTGTGACATTCTGGTCACATTTCCTGCCCACTTTATGATATTTCAACAGCTCATTTAACACAGAAAAATTGTGCCTTATTTCAAACATATGTTGCTGCATGCAGGAGAGCCTTCTGCTGATGTAGAGCTCTGGCAATTTGTCTAGAAACTTAGTATTCGGCTCCCATAGTGGAATGCCAAAATGTAGGCATCGCCTCTGTACATGTCTCTAACCGATTTAGTCATCCTGTGCTCATTTTACAATCAGCTGAGAAAAAATTCATTCCTAAGGTGAAGTACATATTTTCCTAATATAGGCATCTAAAGCAAGTCAAATGAATCTATTTCAGTGTTGAAATAAATGGAACATTTCTATTGATGGAGACCGGGATCTCGCTGTGACTTTTTAGAATACGTGGGAGACTTGCAAGAGCATGAGCCTGGCTGCAAACTTTAGTTTAGATGACCTCTTCCACTCTGTGACATCTTAACTCCAGTGAACTGAATGGAATCATAGTTGTTCCCCATTTGGAAGGTTTTCCAGAATTCAAGCAGATTCTACAGATTTTCTTTCCTTGATATGTATGATATGGAACCAATTGATTATGGCAAAAGTGAGGAGAAAAGCAAAACTAAATCTGTGAAACTCCTTTTTTTTTTAAAGAGATGCATGTATTTATTTTTGCTGTATGACCTGCTAAGTCTCTAAACTGGTTTGCTTAGAAAGAGCTACAAATAATTCTTTGCTTAGCAAAGCAATTGCCACATTGTGTTTTCTGTACTGTGATATATAATGGTTGAAGTGGAATGCCTCAGGTGACATCAGTGACAGATCGGTTTCTTTACGCTGATGGTTTTGCAAGACTGTAAGTAAAATTTTGTAATAGTTATTAATGTTTTGAAATTTTGTAGTGTTACAAATGCTCATCACTCCGTGCTAACATAAAAGTCAGCAATATCGTCACGCCCAGTAGAGTAAAATTCATGTGTGAGCAAGATTTGAAATCCCTGAGAGCTTTGTCCACAATGAAGTTGCTCCTGATATTTATCTTGAATTTAAATCTTTGTTTAATTTGTCTTAGTGACCCATATGATTGGGTAAATAATGTAACTATACAATTAATTATATTTCATTAGAAACCCCAGAAGTTTAGGTAAAAACCTCTGACTTGGTACCTGCTTCCATAAATATCTTGGCATTTCTCTTGCAGAGCTCCTTTATCAAATACTGTGTTCTAAATGCATACACAGACTCACAAATACCACTGTGAAACAGTATTTGTAATTAAGAGGACTTGTCTAATGTTGTGAAATTAGTTACTAAGTTCCCTTTCTGATGCACAGAAACTTAATTAGTATAGTTTCCCTGTGGTAAGCAAAGTCATTAAACTAGTGTAATGGAGTGAAGAATCAGCTTTTATACCTAAAAGTAACTGTGTTTATTCCTGAAATCTCCATACCAATCAAAGTCCCAGTATCGTGAATTCCTTGTGAATCCCTGATTTTCTTATTATCTAAACTATTATAAATTATTCTGTGATTCTAATCACATGTAGCTTAACAGAAAATAATAAAGTTTCACTGGGATAGAATAGTTCAAAATTTAAATCCAGTTCTGACATTAATGGATCTTCCTTTCACTTGTTGAAAAAAAGTAATGAGTAAACAAAATTGATATAAAAATTGAAATTAGAAAAAGAGATTTCTTACAGGGGAGTCACAGGTACAATACTAAGTTCTTCTTGATAGTAGAAATCCTGAAGCAAATATTTGTATGTTTTTCTGAAATTCTGCTTTCAAAATTTGTGTTGTTACCACATTGGTCATACACACATCTCCTCACTTATCGTATGGATACTTTAAAAAGAGACACTAGCACAAGAACAAGTCTTGGGGGAGTTTTTGAGTCTGGAGGGGCTCTGGAATACTGTGTGGAAATGATGCCTGCTTGGGAGGCAGGGCAGGCATCCCAGGGAGGGAGGCTTTGAGCCTTTTCCACTCTGAAAATTCTTGTCAACATTGCTTTGGCGTTACCTCCAAGTTCCTCTTTCTTACTCGCAGAATTATGTGTGATGCGTTTATTATCCTTCTCAAAATCTTGTTTTGCAGCACTATTTCATGAAAAAGAACTTGATCAACATATTTGTGCCTATTTTATTTCTGT
Source organism: Eulacestoma nigropectus (assembly GCA_013397775.1). Classification (NCBI taxonomy): domain Eukaryota; kingdom Metazoa; phylum Chordata; class Aves; order Passeriformes; genus Eulacestoma; species Eulacestoma nigropectus. The sequence continues at coordinate 1,605,284 of VZTE01005845.1, read as the reverse complement.
GATCTTCAGCGATGCCTTGGGGTAAATAAGATTGTGTAAATTTAAACTACGCTTTGGTTGATTTGGTGCATGGAAGATTTCAGAAAGCGAGTGACTACAGCAATAGCACAGCTGTGTTGTGAGGAGTGCCCGGACGCTGCTGTAGCGCTATGAACAGCTGTGTTTGTTTACTAGTGACGCTCTCCTGCGAGAGGACAAGCAATTACAAAAGTAGTAATAAATGTCACTGGAGCTCAACAGAAACGATGGAGATAGAGACCCGAAATTCTATCAGTTCCTTCTGTGCCCAGAGGTTTTTGTTTAGCCAATCCAAAGTGTTACAAGGTTGAGTCTGTTGTTTGACACCCTGATGCTGTCTGTCTTCCCTTTACTCCAGGTGTTCCATCACAATTGTGAAGTTGCCTCTTGGGGTATTTAGTTTACCCTGTTATATCTTTATGACATAAATTAATCTTGCAGTTCCTATGCATCTACCTCACAAGATTTGTTTTTCCCAAGTGTTGTTAGACACAAGTGCAACTACCAGACCTTATTTATTTAGGTTTTCTTCTCGTGCCTGAGTTTGTGAGGAAGAGATCAAACTGAAAAACCCCGAAAAGCAACACAAATATGAAGTGACAATAAAACTTGTTTAAAAGGAGGCAAGTACATTAAGAGTAACCTCCTTTTTTTTATATTGAATTCAGTCTCAGCCCATGACTCTTTAAAATGAAATAAATCCATTTTGCTAGACAGTTATTTGTAACTGTTAGTAAATCTTACTGCCCTTTCTCACAGATTGTTAAAAAATACCAATTTATTAATATTAGACGTGGCATGTATAACTTCTCAGTGAAGGTAGTGCTAGTCAAATTCAGTGATCTTTAAAAGTATTTGGTATGAGCATGCCTTGAAGGTTAGGCAATCACATGGGTAAAGTAAACAAAGCTTCAGTTTGAACAAATGTGTTCCCTAGGCTGTCATTAAACCTGTTCTTAGGAACCGTGAGAGAGGAAAAGGTAAACAGCACTCTGTTTGACTTTGCTATTGTAATGTTTCATCTTGTAAAATTGCTTTCTCTTTTGGAGTAATTTGATACAACAAAAACCCCATTCTGTACTAACCAGCAAAATTAAATTGAGTTTCTTTAATATACTGCATCTCTATTCTTTGACATTAAATTACTTTGTTGATGCTGCCTTTTTTGCTGAGGTGGGATTGAGTAGATTAAAGATAATTGGAAAATGAATAAGATTAGCTATAGGAGAATAATTCTGGATTTGATAATCGGACGTAATCAGCCTGCTACAGCAGTAGAACACTATCCAAATACTACATGAATTATCTATTTAACTTGACATAATTGCTCACAGCTTACTGAATAATTAATTATCACTGTAAAGTGACTTTTTAAAAATGATACAACAATGTAAACAAGACATAATATCTATTGAATTAGTATGCTTGTGCCCCCAGTGTCAGACTTGAAATTTTATTTTCAGGGAACAAAGCAAATAATAAAATACATAAAAGGCTAATGCAGCATGGTTTGAGCTGAGTTCATCATCATGACAAGAAATAGTGAATTTTACTTCACTGTAAAATGTGAAGTATTTTACTGTGAAATAAAGAGGGATTTATTCTTTCTGTTCTTTGATGCCAGTTAGTGTTGACAAAATACTGGCAGAGACCACATCACTTACTAGATATTTTCTGCTGCTTTGTGTTACTTGTCAACTCAAATTGTAGAAGTCAGTGTAAACAGCTTAAAATTTTAGCCCTGACAAAATAATACATGTAGAGGGAGGGATACTACTGCTGCTAATCAGTGTCTTATCTGTCCAGTATAAAGGAAAAGAAACATCTCAGATCTGATCTAAGGGCAAGGTCTGAAGGAATTTTCTCGAGTATCTCTACACTATGCTTTGCTGACATACTCATTCTCTGTCTTTGAATGCAAGAACAATTTTAGCTCAGCCAGTATAAGGGCAAGACGATTACAGCAGAAACTGGTGCTAACTAAGGCGTTACATCCCTGTGTGTGGAGCAATCCTTCTGTAGCAGCCAGCACCCAAATGCATTCTTTCACCATATCACGGGGCTCACAGAGTGCACTTCTAGTGACGGTGTGAATTGATTAGGAGCTAGTAAAGAAGGGCTGAGGAGAAACATCCAGTAACCGGTATTTAGTTAGAAAAGCTTTCTGGTTTGTAGCAAAGGGCTGAATGTTGAACCCTGAAATTCTCAAGGATTTTAAAACAACTGTGTCATTATATTATGTATTTTAATGTGTTAGGAGTCAAGTTCGGGTCTCTTGTAAAGCCTGAATGCTGGCATTCCAAACTGTTGACTTTGCACATGTAGCTGTTTGATTAGTGTTGCTTAGAGCTTTGTGAGTGTAATGGAAAAGAATGTAAAGTACATAGAAGAAATATGTTCTTATGTTGAGTCTTTTCCTTAGAACAAAGAAAAACGAAAAATTAATAACATTGATCAGTTATGATCAGAATGTGTACTTTCAGCTTATTTTATTAACAGCTACATAGTCTAGGATTTTAAGCTTGAAAAACTGATTTTATTTTAGTCCAGTTATCTTGTTCTTTCCCCATGATATTTAACTTCAAAATAACATCAGACCAGTTTTTGTTTCCCGCTATTGGCCTCCATCATCTAAACTACACTGACTCCTGCTGATACCCACAGGAACATCTTGGACTGTATCTCTTCCCCCCACCTCCTAATGTGGTTCCTTTGGATTTAAACAGCGTGGTTGGTATCTGGTTGGTACAACAGTTATCCGAATCGACGGAAAAGTACCTTTCAAATAAAGAGTAAATACTCCTTGGCAATCTAAGACATCTAGAAAGTCAAAGCCATCCTCCTGTAAGATTCCAGATACAAACTTAGGCTCCTCAGTGCTTTGGTGAAGCAGTAGTAAGGAGTATGGTTGCTGGTGGCACGTACCCAAGTGAGTGCGAACTCTGAAGTACTATTGCTTTTCCAAATGCTGCATACTTTAGCACTTTAAAGCATCTTATAAACTCAAAGCTAACTTGCATTTAGACAAAAATCAGAACTATGCACTTTTAAAATAGGATAATGTAACATAAGACATGAGAAAAATGAAAGTTTTTATTAAAGTTCTCTACTCATTCTTTCCTACAAAACACAGTCCTGTTCTCTAGGTTTGCTCTTTTCCCCAGTCTTTCATGGGTTGCAGTAAACTTGAAGAGTTCATTTAGATCCCAAAAAAAAAAAAAATTTAAATCAGCTGAGGAATTGGCTTTATATTAATTTCCTGATCTTCTCAGCAGTCTTCCATTCTCTGTTTTTACTACAGGCTCCTCCTTTCTATGTCTCTCATTTATTCTTTTTCTTCTTTTCTTTTTAGCAGAACATAATGTACAAGACACAAACAGGACTGCTAGACTTTTATGTCTCCTTTTGTAACTTAGGATACCAATAACGCTAATGTTCAAAAAGTATGCAAAGCAAGGATTGTCTTCCCCTGTTAATCAGTGCAATTGTTTTCACTTTGTCTTTTGGCAAAGGGACACAAGAAGGGAGAAGTAAATAGAAAAGGGTTGAGACTGATAATAATGCAGAAGCATTATTACATTCCCCCAAGTGTATAGATAGAGCACAGCATGCCTCGTGCTGAATCACATACCTGTATGTCCAGAAGTTAGTCTCGTTGGAGATAGTTCCCATTTTCTAGTGCAAGTCCTAAATGCAGGGGAAAAAATTGCCTGTACAACTTGCATAGTTTCTGCATAGAAGATGCCTTTGTGTCAATAAAGGTCAGAGTGTGCATTGAGTATCAATTCAATAACAACTCCCTGTTGCTAGCAGCACGTTAGTTTTTGAAAGATATAGAAAAATTTGGAAAGGTTTAACTAGCTATACGTAGCTTTGCCTTTCTTTGTCAATAATCTATAGCATCTGTGCTGATTTTTCCTTTATCAAACACGATATTGTACAATATTGCAAGACACTGAAGGCAGATAACAGTATACTAATTAACTAGCAGTCCCAAGAAGATAAAAGATCTGTGGACCTGCTGTTGCAGTCCTTGATAGTGTTTCTGTTTTCCTGCCTTTTTTTTTTTTTTTTTATGATCAGCCCTGATAACTTTTCCTGAAATGCTTTAGAAAAAATAAGCCTATATTATGATCTAGATTACCAAATCCCAATCTTAAATATTACTTTATTTTGTTAATAACTTTCTTGGAGCTTTGAGATCTTCAAAGTATTTCAATGAAACATGAAACCTGGCTAGGCAAACAAAATCTTGAACTGCATTTTTCAAATGTTTCACAGGATGCTTTCCTCCTTCTCTCCTCTTACTCTGAGAAGAAGGCTTAGCATAAGCACCTCTTGACAAACAGCAGAGGCTTGAGCGGAGATTGTATCACCTTGGAATTTTAAAATCTCAGGAGGAATTTGAACTCGAGGTGTTACCTTTTCAAACATGTTGTACTGCCAGGCAGAGACAGACATTCAATGGAGGGGGTGGAATTCCAGTGCGAGAGGCCAGAATTGGCTGAATTTCAGCTTCCAAACTCTTTTAACATAATATTTAAACTCTTACTGTACAATTCTGCTTAAATTCAGACTTTTCTATCTTGCCTTGAGTCCAAAGCTATGTCCCCAGAATCTGAAAGATTGTATCCAATCCTTCTGTTCTTCTGGCTTCAATATTTCTCAATACTTTATAGATTCATGTCCAAACCCCAAACTTGTTCAAGGTTCAGTGTTTATTCTTTGTTACTTGTTTGAAAAGACCAACTGAAGTAATTGGGAAGTCACGTGTAGTGGTGGGCAAAATACATTACTGTTTTGATTCTTAACAAGGTTTTTGAATTCTGCATGCACTGAGAATTTTCTTTCATTGATTATGGTAATTCCTAAGCCTTCTTACGATAAAGATTACAATACTTCAATTTTCTGAGAAAGAAAGGAGGGAGCATTAAGAACTGAAACTCAGACACTTTCAGAATATAAATATGGCCTGCTTTGCCCATGAATGGACTAATGCATTGCTCAGTGATTCACTTGAACCAGGAATCTGAGAAACAAAAAATACTGGACTCACAAAGGCTTTTATGTGTTACTTGAAAGGAAGAATGGGGTCAGACACTTTTTTGGACTAAGACTTGATGACACAGGAGAAATTTAAAGTTGAAAGAAACTAACAGAAGTATGCAGGGAAACATATCTTCTTGCTGCCAGGAGAGAAACAGGCAAGTTTTGTTCTGCCTCTTTGGACATTTTGCCAGCAATCAGCACTGTAGACTCCCATTTGAGAAAGGCAGGCAGGGGACCAGCTTTTATTAGTCTCTTTTGCTACCTCCCCCTTCACTGTCTCCTGTAACTTACATCCATAACTTGATCTAATTGAATTCTGAAAGAAAACTCTGTTTTTAAAAAGGAAAATTGCAGCTAGAAATGCTCTTAAGTTAAACTGACACTCTAGTTAATGTCTGTAATAGCTCTGTATTTTGCCTTGATCTGTTGGCAAATACGGCGTGTTTTCCACGTTTCCATAGTTGTTACTCAGCAACTAATTCTCCTATTGGTTGTGGGTTTTAATTGCCTTCACCCAGCTGGATTCTCCACCTCCTTTCAGGTTTGTTCGACCAACTCTCCCAGTTCTCTCTCTGTCAGTAGCAAAGGGGCAAGTAACAGAGACTGTTAAGTGTGATGGAGATATTGTTAACATGAGGTTATTTTTGTATCCTTAACTTTATTTATCCTTCAGAAGAGAAGTCCCAGATGAAATGTTTTATAGTCACTTGCTTTCAGAGACAGGGGTAATTAACATAAGAAAAAATATGCCAAATATGTATTCATTACATGTGTTTTTAATCTGTTTTTTTTCCTGTATAGCTTACTTGTGCCAGATAAGTGAGCTGACCTATAACAGCAATATGGCTGGAGTACACAGAGAACTATACAGAAATCCTTTGACCAAGAAAATTACACAGGTTTAAATGTATTAAAAATATTTTCATCATAAATCCAGCTTCACAGTCAAAATATTTATCTGTTCAGAGGCTTCATTTTCTCTTAATGACATTTTTTAATTGCAAAAAATATATTTGAACTGGATATACCCAGAGACGCAACTCCAGCTTTGTCAGTACTTTTGTTATTAGTCCTGGAAGCATTCTGCAATGTATGATGGCCTTTTTAGTTTTGTTTTCTTTCAAGTGTCTTTGATTTGAAGATGAGTGACCCAACCCTTTACTAATTTTGCTTCAACAGTGCTTCCAGAAAAAAGACGGCAAATAAAGGTCAGTTGCTTGTGTCCTACTTCAGGTTCAGAGATTTTCCTTCTACACAGCTGGCTTAATGCTAAAGTGTGTACTACTGAGACAGATCAAAAACGACCTTCCATTACTAAAGAAGCATCAATTCTTTCTTGATCTGAGAGAAGTTGTCAGAAGACTTTTCAATTACAACCTAGATTTATAAACTGATGTTATGTAGTTCATAACGAGTCTGAACCTGTAGAACCTGGAACTTTTAGATCACCTAGTTCTAATTAATTTGCATGTATTTGTAATCTTTGTGTAGTTGTGCAAGTCTATTAAAAGGCCACATATTCTAATCTTGTTTACACTGTTTGTATGGTAGCTTAAGCTTTATGGCTTTAATTTGATGATAGAAAGAAGGGGAAAATCATGTTCAAAGTATATGAGATTTAGATATGTAAGACCTGTATGTGTCAGCAACAGTATCTGCCTCGTTAGCAGGCTTAAAACAGACATACATAGATTTTGTTTCCTTCTCAAGACCAGTACCTCTGTGTCAGGGGATCATCAGCTAATACTGTCTTCTGACAGCCAGCTCAGTGGATATCACATTAATGCTGCTTTAAATTGGCCGACAAAACTTTTCTACTTACATCCACATTTAAAATATAAGAGTGTGATTGTTTCCAGACAGGGAATAGCTGCACTCCCAACTGCTAACCCTCATGGGGTGACAGGGTATGACCACACAGCACAGACTGTATCTTGCAGACTTTTTAAGACTCCTGTTGTCTTGTGTGACTCTATGATAGCATAAAAATACGTGAACCTGCCTGTGCATTTTCATGTTTGCTACTACCAGTAAGGATGCACTGCTACAAGTGCAAAGGAAGGAAACTTTGTTCTCATTTAATATGGGCTTAATTATGAGACTGCATTTACTTTGGGCTAGAACCTGACCTAAGGACCAGCTCTTTTCCATTTCCCAAGTGGGTACCTATATTAAAATAAATGGCACTGAGATATTACTGAGTACCACTTTCAGCTTGACAGAGGAGCTTTGTGTGAAACATCCGTTTCAAATGTTCTGATATTGATACTCTGAAATTCTACAACACATATTTTAATGTATTTGAAGAACCAAATTATCTTGCTTTATTCTTGTCAGACTCTAGACAACACCAGTAATCAGCACCAGCACTGTGTAATAGGGTTTCGTTTTAAAACTCTGATGGTTTTTGCTTTTCATTTGGTCTCTCTATTTGAGGCCAAGTGAACTTTTTTGTACCTTTTTTGGAGCTGAAGTGTTGCTTGATATACTTCCTCTTGTGCAGCAGCAGGTGAAAAGTACATGAGAGACAGATAAAGGATTTCTGAAGAAGAGGATGTGGCATCAAAAAAAGGGAAGTTTGGAAATTGTAGCTTTTCAGCACATTAAGACACTTTTTGTCATGCCCTAATGCAATGCTGGATCCTAATTTAACCTGATTTGCGCTATGCTTGCTACCATTCCCTCTTGTAATCAACATGCTCTCAGAATCTGGTGCATATGCAAACTGCCTATTACTAAGTTTTGAATATGAAATTTACAATTTTGATTCTGTGGTGTCATCACCCACTTTTTAATGTATAAATGGCTCTACAAGCAGTGAGGCATAGAAGAAATAGGCCTCATTTTATTAGTGTTTGTGAAAATTAGTAAAAAAGTGTATCCAGCTAATTCAGCTTGAACTATTTTATTTTTTGCTTTTGTATGAGGAGGAATAGAAGCAGGCCATGAAGTCATAGGAATTTTTTTGTATTTGTTGCATTAGTGACAGTCATTTATTTGCGGAATGGTTTCATTCCTTCCTTATTTTCACTTCTGTTTACAACTAGTAGTCCTTGTTCTCTTTTCTTAAAAAGGCAGTTTTTAAAAGACAAAAAAAGGGCAACTCTCCATGAATAACATCTTGATTTATATGGGTATTTCCAGACATAAAAATAAACTGATATAATTCAAAGGCATAAATTCCCAGAAATATATCCAAAAGTGACCGTATCCATTTGTGATCAATATTATTTAGCTGAAGACTGCCTAGACCAAACTAGTCATTCTCCTTTTAGCACACTGTGAATACACAGATAAGAACTTCCCCCTCTCCTTGTTTGAACTCTGATTTGATAAAAACAAAGAAAATGTTTTTAGTGATATGGTTCATATCATTGTATTTATCTCACTGCTTGTGGTCTTGCACTCTTCTGCAGACTTCCAGACTTATGCTCAATTAGCAGTGTTATTAGCACAGGGCCTTCAAAACCTGGAAGCTGAGCTCATGACTGACTAGGTCTGTACCTACAGTCCAAGGGATACAGGGAAACCAGCCATTTTTCAGAAGTTCTTTTCCTAAGAATTCTTGATTTTGAGACAATTTTTGTTTTTAAATCACTGAGCTAAATCTATTAATTTATAAGAGCTTGAAAATCTTTATGTAATATGACTTGAAAAACTCAACTCATTAATTCAGTTATTATTATAGCATACGGTTTTGAAGAACAAACTTCAAAAAAGAGACAAAAAAAATATGAAAGAGAACAGCTAATACCATCACTGGGAATTTTAGCTAAGGAATGCGACCCCCTTATTAATAAAAACCATTAAACTGAGAAATGTGCAAGTAATTTCAGACTATAAACCACTCAAATAATTAATTCTTACATGTTTTTAATATGATATGAAAACAGGATGGACACTGTTTTCCACGTATAGCAAACCTTTAGAGGAAGCAATATTTCTATTAAAATGAGTGTAATGTTTTCCCTTGTCCAGCACTTGACCTCATAGATTTTCTAGGAATATTAAGGCATGACATACAAACTGCAGAAGCTGTGAAGGGAGCGTCATATGTGCCAAGCTGTTGCTGACTGTTCTTTTTCAGCATTCCTACTTCTGTGGCATACTGTAGGACAGCATATCAGTGGTGCATTTTCTTAGCTCCAAATCTGCACTGCATTTAACATTATTCTTTTTTTTGTTTGGTGGGGTATTTTTGGTAAAGAATGCCTATCCTATAATATCCACTAGCACTTTCCTTCAATTTACAGTTAAAAGGTTAGGGCTCAGTCATGTCTGTACAAGTTTTCTTGATTGACTGAGTAAAATGACACAAACTCAAATTCAATTGTAACTTCAAAAATTTCACAATATTAGGACATAGCTTCAACCAATACTGCAGTTAGAGGGCTTTTGATGACTTCTGATAAATCCAAATGTTATCTAGGGTAACTTGCTTCCTGAGTGACCTTTGTAGTTCCAGTCTTGGCATGTTGATAAAATTGAAAACAAAAATTTTCATCACTTTAGCAGAAATTTTGTGTCCTTGTAGTAAGTCACAGCTAATTGACCCATGTGATCAAAGTAGGCTGAACCCCAAGGAATAACTGATCACCTGAGATAAAATACTTAAGCAGTATGACAAAAGAATGAGATTGTATCTCACTACTGCAGCAAGACAAATAGACCAAAAGGAAATGTTTCATCTTGGTAAGATAGAGAAATTGTGTTTACTTAATGTGATATTGATTGGGCTTCGTAACTCCAGTGAGATACTTCTGGGTGTGTACTGTTACAATAAATACACACATTCCACTGAAGTGATTAAAGCTCTTGGCACTAATAAAGAAAGTGATCAAGGCAGCATTTATTGCTTAATGACGTATGTCTGCTGCATCTGTTCAGAGGTATTACCTTGCCCTTCAGTAAAACTTGCAACAGACACTTCAGAGATAAGTATGGGTGGGTACATGGAGCGAGTCTCTCTCCAGTCTTGCTTCATGACTCGCACAAGGACACGTCGCAAAGCGAAATGTGGGTACTCAAGAACATTTTTTTCTCAGTGAGCTAATAATAATGTCGTACAGAGAGACTAGGGCTTGTCAAAACCAAGTACCCCAGCTTCCCTCATCTTGGGGGACAGGATGAGAAATAAAGGCTATTTCAGAGCCTCAAAAATATTATGCAACTGATGGTGTGGTGACAGTTGCTTGATAAAATGCAGCTAAGTCACACACTCAACACAGGCTTCTATGTAAATTGTACAGTCTAGGCCAAAATGCCGGGCTGCAGTTCGCTGACTTAGGTTCCTTCTAGATTTTATTTCCTGGTGGTTTGTTTGTCATGCAGCTCTACCAGCATGTCTTTGCCTCTCTTTCTTCAGAATTATGTGTTTTGTTGCTTGCTTTGGCACTGATCTCCACATTCAGTGGTATGATTTTCTCTGTATTGTTATTCTTTTTTTGTTGTATGTATTGCAATTGCTATATTGGTCATATGTGTGCCCTTCCTCAGAATGATTTTTCCACTGGGGTGGGGGTGGGAGCAGGAGATGTGGCCATATTGTGACTTTAAAAGCCTATCTTTCAATTGGTTTTCTTTTAATAGTCTATTGTATTGGTAACTCAGATTAACAACAGTAGATACTATTTAGTTAGCTTCATCATAAGCACTCACACCTGCTTGTGTACCAAGAAATTATGGAGATTTTGTGGTCCTCTGCCTTTTATAGCCAAGGGAAAATGAATATGATTTTGTTTTTAATATAGCTCTCAGATGAGACATGCAAGCAAGTAAAAAAGTGTAGTATCTAAGAAACTCACCTCTCCTTGGAGTACCTGAGATAGCTTGATAAAGAGAAAACCAATGAATCAGGTGACTGCTGAAACACTGGAATTACAACTAAGGCTGGTCAAAAGGAGTTAATTAGAACTTATCCTGAAACAGACTTCCTGGTGGCAATTCAAAACTTGACTAGCCTAATTGTAACAAGAAAGGACTTAATGTAATCCTGCTGCTGATTTAATTCCTAATGTTGCCTTTAACTGCAGTACCTCATGAATTACCTTTCGTCTTCAAGTATCTTCCCGATTCTTCAGCATAGCCTAATTGTGATCATAACCACCAAAGTTTACTAACGGTAACACTTAAAAAGCACGTGTTGGAAGTCTAACAAGTGAGATTTTGTTGTAACACCACTTTTCTCTTGATTTATAATATCATTTTAATCCTACGTATACTTTCCCTAAAAGCTTTGACAAAAAGGCAGCAGTAAGTACACTTGCTATGACTATAAGCTGGTGATGAATACGCTGTTATACAATGTTAATATGCTGGAATGTATATCAAAGAAAAGTTGGAACAGACAGCTGTGGGAATTGGAGACTATTGCAGATGCCAAATCATGTAATCTTTCATAAAATTCTTAATTATTTGAGGAACACTTGGTTTGGATTTCTTTTGTTTTTTGATTTGGGTTTTTTTGTGTTTTGTTTTTTTTTTTTTTCTTCACTGCAGGACTGTTCTAAAGTGTAACTAATAGTTACTTAATTCCTTTGAGAATCAGCCTGAGAGTACTGATAGTCACCTTGTACTCACTGGTTCTTTTGCTGATATTTGGTTTTAACCTGAATAGCTTTTTTTTAGCTTGTCTTTGTTTTGTCTCTGTGCACATGGCACAGAGATCATAGTTTGGGAGTTAGCAACTGTTACTTTTAAACAAGATAAGCTCTGTGAGGTTTTTCTGTCAGCTGGGATCTCTGATCCCCTGATCAAACTCCTAGCTCCTTTTAGACTTGTGGAACCTTCAGCTCTCCTGTCATTGATGTGGGTGACGACTTGCACAAAGCCACTAACAATACTCTGTTGGAAGTAACTCTTCTCATACATCACAGCATCACATATATCTCCTCCAGACTGGTAGCAGTCTGAGAGCCTTGAAGTCTGCTTGCCATTCTGGGATTAGTGAATATCCTAGGGCTTTTTCAACCTACAGTTTGTTTCCAGTAAGTCCCTATTTTATGCCAGAAGACTGGGCATTTGGTGCAGGGTTAATTAAACATCTGTTGGTATTTACGTTTGTTTGTTTGTTTATTTTTGCTGGTGGGTTTTTAAAATTTTTTTCTGCCTACTTTAAAACCTTACAAAAGATTAAAGTGGGACCTAATGACCAATCCTTGTCAATTTACCATTTTATGTAGACACAGTGAAACTATTGACGCAGTAGATTTGCTAAAACTGTTTTAAAAAGTGAGGTACATTAGATTGCTTTGTCATAACTTTTTTTAAACTTGCTTACTGTACGTTACCTGAACTCAGAACAACATTTCTGGAGTTCAAAGCCAGTGTTTCTGATAAGGTAACTACAACATAGAGAACATATAAAACTCTGAGTTTTATATGAAAACCCTTTCAATCTGAGTTGGGTATCTTTAATAGCTGTTGAAATATGGTGGCTACTTGAATGAAAAATGAAGAATGTATGTGTGTTTAAAATGAAGTGGATCAGGACGGCTATGAGTAACAATACTGAATGTACCTCAGTTATGAAGATAAGAGAATGTTCACATAGTTTGTCTTTATACTTCTAACTTTAAATATTGAGATTAGGACTTTTAGTTTCACCTCAGCCCCTTTCCAGTCAGTGGACATAGAATATGTCTCTGCTCTGAGTGGTCCTTTAGAGTAGCCGGACTTAATTTTAATGGTTATACAGGAAGATGAAAGAGAGTAGCGTCATAATTTAGGCTAAAGTTGAATACTAATTAATCTAAATGCACACATCTGTTCAATCCACTGCATGGTACTGCAGTATTGACTTTGTAATGTAAGGCAGACCAGGAGTGAGTTATGACTGCTATCCTTTGTGTGCAAATCCACAAACTTGGCTAGACCTGTAAGGTGTGTAGAAAAGAGTGTGATAAGAATTCAGAAGTTTGGTCTGAAGCTTTCAATGTCAAAATTCAAATGCATGTGTCTTTATGAAATAGCTGAATTGTATCTACAGCCAAGAAAGAATTTATTTAGGTAAGATATAGAAAGATACTATCACTACATTGCTAATCTTCAGAAATTCCTTAAACTTTCTCAGAGTTGCATTTGTCTTAGAGAAGTTCTTATCCTTACTTTCTTAGGTATTCTGCGAAATGTCCATAGGAATTATCTGGAGAGCAGACAGAACATAACATGAAAGAATTTGAAACTAAAATGGACTAGTGCTTTAGTTTTAGAATTTGCAGTTTGCAATCTGCCATCACTGTGAAAATTACATCACTTCAGAAATGAGGGAAAGAGAACAACTGCACAAGTTTCAGGAAGTTTGCATGTAAAACAGCTCTTGCTTTGCTTGTGATGATGTAACACTGTGAGTATGGGCCTTTTGCAGGGAAATTGGTTTAACTCTGAAGTTTTTCATTTCAGGCAGTGGAACACATGCTAGAAGATTTCTGTACTAATTCTGTCAACTGATTGTAGTTACTGCTATGAAAAGCGCACTGTGGAAATACTTGTTGAAATTGTTTTGCAAGCAGCTTTGGTAGACTTGCTGCAAAGTGCAGTCTGCTATAAGGGCACTTGTTATACACAGAATACTCTACTGTAAGTGGTGAACACCATGTATTATTGTAATCTACTGTACTGTACAATACTCTACTGTAACTGATGTGCTAATTTTCTCATGATAAGGGGAGGCAGAGAAGACAAAGTTTCACTGACTCTTCAGTCTTGGAATATACGAAGGAAGAGGGGTAGTACTAATAAGTGAAGTGAAATAGAGATGGGGCTGCGGATATGACTACACATGCTAAGTAGACTGGGGTTAAGCGTGGCAGGTCATATGCAGCTACTGTCTAATGAGCACAGTGGGCTCAGAGTAGAGGAAACAAAACCAGGGGATTTAGCAACTGCACAAAAAACTCCTCAGCTACCGATCCTGTGACCCTGCAGCTTACGCTGGTCAATGTTATTTTAGTGACCTAATGTGGCAAAGACGGAAAGCTGTTCAAATATTTAAATTCAAAATGTCAAGATATCTTTTTTTAAAACTCTACTGATATTGAGAGGAGGAAGACTTGTTGAGAGAGGTTAGTATGCCTGTAATGCTGACCAATTTTACCTCTATTTAAAAAATCTGAGGCCTTAGAAGTTCTTTTCTAAACAAATATATGTAGCTACTTTATGATTTTTCCAAATGAAAATAGTAATATTGTTGAAGGGATATGCTCATCCTCAGATTCCTTTGTTTAGAATTAGAAAATAGATTCTTACGTGAAGTATAAATGGTGCAAGTGCATACATTATACAAAGGCAACAATGATACTGCCTGTGAGCTCTGAGAGTGCTTCCTCTGGGGTTAGCTTTCCAAGACCAAACTGAAGAGAACAATTTGCTTTCCTATAATGGTCACTCCTGAAAATGATGTCATAGGGGTGGCCAGATCAGTGAAGTCACATCTCCAGTTTGACACATGGCTTTCTAAATGGGGAAAATTGCACAATTTCCTCAGAAATATGCAAACGTGTCTTCATTTAAGTATTGATCTTTCACTTTCTTTCCATATTATTTCACATAAAAGCAAAGTATGCAAAAATATTTCAAGATTTTGAAATTTTTTTTTTTAATTTCCTCCATTTTGAAACATCACCAGAGTCAAAAAATGACATAAAATCTAAATTCATAGATGGTTATTTTCCTGTATCATTATCATCTTGATCCTCAGATGAAATAAATTCATGGTAGTTCCATTGTATTCTGCAGTTATACAACTTCACAGGAGCCGAAAATTTAATTCAATATTTTAAATTTAAAATGTCTTTAGAATTTTAAAATTGGTCTGTAGTTGTGCAGTCCTTTGAAGTTCTTGTTATTAAAACATTGTTATTAAAACACTGGCCATTATTCCTCTTTAGTCCTTTCAACTGTCTCAAACACTTGTAATTACTGCTGCTAATGCATAGGATATTATGTACTAACATAATGCATAATATAAGCATATAAGGAAAAATACTAAAAATGTTTAAATCAAAACACTGAGAATTTTAGTAAAAGAGATAGGTATATTTACCTATGAATGAACAGATGGATATTAAATGGAGAAGTTCAAAACTAATTGTGTTAAGGACTCGTAGCCTTCCACTACTTTGATTTGTTCCATAAATGTTCTGGATTAAGGGATGTATGATGTACAAACGCTGTGCAATGAGTATTTTGTTTAGTTTGGGTCAAAGCCCAGTCTGACATGACATAAAAATGATGTGCAGAAAGATTTTGTGATATTTTCTTTAGTGGATAGTTTGTGCAGAAAACCAAGCTGGGTCAATAAAAGCCAATGCCAGCCAAGCTTGGTTTTGGTTTTCCTCATTTTTCCGTGATTTGTATTGAGGCTGTCATCTCTGTGTGAAGCTTGGAAAGGCTCTTTTGGGCTGCAAGGATTTCTCTGGCTCAGGCACTCAGAGTTTTAGAAACTAGAACAGAACGCTCTAAACAAAAGAGCACTAAACCCAATTGTCCCTGTTCTGTTTTCTGTCCCTGTGTCTTTCACCAGGCTGAGCAGCTGTTGACATGCAGCTCATGAGGTCATGAGGCCTCTGAAAGGGAGAAGGAGAGCCTGGTGAGGGGTTTTGAGGAGGCACAAGAGGGACCCCAGGGCCTGCGCTGTGCCTCCTGTTCTCCTGCTGGAGTTGTATGACCCCTCTCCGAGCTGGTTGCACTGTACATTGCATGCAGAGCCATTTTGAATATAATCCCAAGCTTTAGAGCTGTTAATGGTGGAAGGAGCCAGAGGAGGAAACACAGTGGAGCTGAGCCATGCACGGGGCACTAATGGGTGAAGCGCTGCAGGGGGGAAGCGGGGGGGGATAAGACAGCAGGCTGGCATGGGGGATGGTCCTGTACTGAGGTCTGGAGAGGAGAAGGAGGATAAGGAAGATGCTGAGAGGCAGCAAGGTAGAGGTGGGAAACCCTATTCATCAGTCACAAGACCACATCCTTCTCCACAGTTACACAGTACATTGTGAGTCTAGGACAACATCTGAACCTCCAGCCTGGAGAATCTCTGTCAACCTGTGTCACCCCTGTTACAACCCCTAGCATGCCCCAAAGACCCTATTTACTGCAGCAAGACTGTTCAGATTTGGCTAGTCCCTTACCAATTCATTCTTGGAATCTTCTTTGCTGCCACTGCAAAGTTGAATGTTAACTTTCACCCCTGAGGCCGTAAGAGTGATTTTGACCTAGCTTTTTTCTAAAGTTTTGAACTTTCCTAATATGCTGTTTCTTTAGTTTCTGTAACATCACTGCTACAAGTACACCAAGAAGCAAGATTAGAGTTAACTCACACATCTCTAGCTGTTTGCTGGCTTTGTCTTGCTGGAAAGAACCTAGAGTGCAAATCATTGTCATCTGCAAGGGCATTCTTGTTGCACAGAGTAAATAGATTCATAAGAGATGCTTTCATTTGCAGATGTTAGAATCAGATCAATCCTACAGTGAAACTGCAGCTCCAGAATTACTTCAGCCAAGGTAATTTAGTTTTGCCACAGCCCTATTTCCTTACATGTTTTGACATAAGCATTTGGTGTAACAGTTTTGACAGATAAACTGCCAGAAAACTGATAATATATAATAGTCGTTCTCTACTAGCTTAGCTCCTGGAGTTGGCTCACCATAGATCAGAGCATGGTAACACCAATTTATATTTAAAACACTTCAGTACTGCAGTAGAGGCACAATTAATGCTAGTGATTATGAGAGAAATAATTGTAGTCCTTCCTTCCAGCTGAAGAGTAAAAGGAAAAGAACAAAGCATTGTGTTTTGTAATACCTTCAGTCTCTTTCCTGGCTAGACACATGAACTGATTTGAGTCATAGAATCAGAAAAATTATGATCTCTTCCAATTGTTTTACTTTCTTCAATTACTCAATTATCTCAGCTGTTTTTAGTCACTATCCAATGTCACCTTTAGAAACAATGAGTAATAAATGGAGAGTTAACTGTTTCTTTTTAGTGAAATAAGAAAAATAATTAGTATAATAACAGCATAATTTTAGAATAGAAAAATATGCCCTCCTTAGTTCGATAATAAATTAATTCTGCCTGTTTACTTGTTGATGTGAAGAACAAGAAAAAACTGCTGCTAACCTAAAAGAAACCACCTGCAGAAAAGGTGACTCTTTTAAGTCTACAGATGCACTTATGATGCCAGATGGTGCTTGAAAATTAAAGCTAGACAATCTAGACATCAATAATAAGATGCAGTTTTTTAACAGTCACTGCAAAGCAGAACATTAGATGTAAATATTATTATAGGTTTTGTAATGCTTGAGATTATTAACAATGGCAGAATATCTTTATGAGGCAGATGCTAATACTCAGACACTTCCTTAAGCTGCAAGTTTAAAACCTCTAGGACTGGTCCGGGCTGCCTACTTTGCAGAAACAGCTTTAGTGACATCTCTCATGTAAGTTAATCTCAGATAAATGAAAAAAAATTCTGATTATGCATCTTTCCATCTTCTCTATGCATCTAATGAAACCTGTGTCATTTGGGCAAAGGTGCCATATACAAATAACAAGGCTTTACAGTTTATGGGCAAATAACACAAAATGTTGTAGAAAGGCAGATTGTAAAAACAAATTGTGTGGTTGAAAGCTTCATGATAAATACTGAAATCTTGGAAGTGTAATTTAGTAGTTAGTCTATTTTAATCAGGAAGACTAAGTGTGAAAGTCTTAGTCCTGAGCTGATACAGCTCAACAAGTTAGTGAATTAGAGTTGTAATGCCCTGTGACATCCCAGCTGTCTCCTGTGGTAAAGCCCATAAAGGTGTAGGCTTTATTAATACCTCTTTTTCCTCATAGTTTACTGTCACTCTTCTCCAAGTGGCAGTCATTTGTTCAATCTTGGGCAGCCTGAATCCCACCAACCAATGGGAAGGACAAGTCATTGGAAATCTTTTCTTTGCACCATCCTTATGAGAAAACTTAAGGCCTGATTATGCTTTGCTGCCTTCTTTCTGCTCATTTTCCCCCTACACTTTGGGAAATGGCCCTGTGTGTGCTTCTGTGCCTGCTCATAGGTGGGTACAGTTTGTTCCTTTTGTATAACTGCTTCTGTGGAATGCTCCTTAACCTCTAATGGGTTTAGTTTACCCATACAGATGAGCTCACATCAGTTCATTTTTCAAGGGATTATACAGTCCAGCTGCATTTGAAGTTGTTTGCTGTATCAGGTTCCTGTACTAATGACTGATGTATGTATTGACACAGCAAATGCCACTCCTCTTGGTGTGATCAAGTTTCTTGCCCTTGGCCACATTAATTTTTGTGTAACTCCACTGTTGAAAATCTCTGGAGTGAATGTATCATAACATGTCCTGTTCACAAGGAACTCTTTCACTGGCTTAATTTCTGCCAAAATTACTTATTCTGTCTTTAATTGTTATTTGTGCTAGTACTTCTCTGCTAAGATCAAGTGTGCTTCATTAGAGTAAGCAGAAATAGATCCAATTAATTTTTTCTTCCTGTATTCTGTGCAATGACAAAATGGGAAAAAAAAAGAAAAGAACCAACTACAACAAAACCCTCAAACTATCAATTTTTCTATTGCTGGGATCAAATTGGCCATGCAAGGGCAACAAGGCTCAGAGCTGACACAGTGATAGGAGGAGACCAAATCTGGGTGTTAGCACTCCAGCTGATGAAGTCTTCTATTACTGATGACAAAGGGTTTTAAACTGAAATACAGTTTGCTTCTCTTTTCTTCAAAAGTTATCAAGTTCTAAAAGAAAGCCTTAATAAAGGATCCAAAGTTGCTTCACTGTAAAAATGGAATCAGATAAACACACGCTGATTTCCAAATTTTTATAAAATGCATTTGCATTCTTCTAATTAAATAAATTAGTTCTCATCTTGTGCTATTAAAAATAATATAAGCTGAAAACTCTCTTATCCTCAGATATGAATTCATGGAGAAGATTTTTGACACTGCTTTCCTGTAATACACCTCTTCAATGATCAGCATGTAGAGACACTTCCTTTTCATTCTGCTTTGAACTTGTAGTGCCAGAATTTCCATTTCTCACTTCCTTCTTTTATCATTGCATCACAGAATGAATGGTGAGAGGCTGACCGCACAAAAAAAGGTCAAGAATTTATTATTAATACTAAAAACACTTTCTTCATGTTTGTGAGTTTAGTAATGCAATGGAATAGAACTTGAATATTGTTAAATATGCAGCAGCTCAGAATTCCTGGGCTACTGCTTCATTAGGGGAAGGACAAGATGGCTGTTCTTCAGGTGATTGACAAATCCACTTACTTTGACTGTTACAGTCTGCAGTCTTATCTTTTCAGTAAACCACAGAACATCCTCGTGGGTATAGAAAATAGGAAGACACAATATTGAGCTGTGCCAGTCAGAAATGTGAGGAGGACCTGAGGCCCTTCCATGCTACATGTGCCTTTTCCTTTATGATAGGTTGTACATCATTAGAATTGTATATCATTAGGTATACAAATAACAAACCAGAAAAACGTAAATCTGTAAAAATAGGAAACAGTGTTCTGCTGTATTTTGCTCCTGGACACTCCATATCTGCCAACTATAGTTGGGCTTTTTGGTCACAGGACTACTCTAGAACTTGTCTGTAAATCCACTGTAGACGCCTAGTCTGCAGGACCAACAGGTCTGCTCGTATCTCACATTATTGAAGATGCCTTCTACCTATCACGGGTCATACTGGCACTAGAGCTGCTCCTTGCAGCAGGTGAATCCCCTTCTCACAGATGTCTCCCGGTCTGTACAGTTTCTCCCTTACTGTCTCCCGCTCACTGCCCCAGCCTGTACCCTGGGAGCCTTTCCACTCCCCAGCATGTCCAGTTGCTGTCAGGATGAAGTGCTCTCCTTTCCCAGGCAAACAGGCAGCTGTTCTTCATCTGTCACAGGACTTGCTTAACAGAATGCCCAATATGCCTCTCCTTGGGCGAGCCCAAAGTTCAGCTGTTACTGCTCTGGAAGCACTGGTAGCTTTTTGGCATTGAATGTAGTTCATGAGCATGGTCAGCAGATATTTCAGTGTTAAGGGGAAAAATCTCGTTTTGCATGCACCTTTTTCTAGGCATGGCTGGAATGGCAATAATGGAGCTTTCTTTGCAAAAACATAATGGGATGAAGAGGGATTTGGGATGTATACAGCTGTCTTCCAAAATATGGCTTTACTATAAACTAGCTTGACAACACCCCTGAACAGAACAGTCAGGAGCAATGACTAACACCTCTGCCTATAAAGAAAAGGACTGGAAATTAGTCAGCCTGAAAAGTTAGAAGCTGCTGGCTTTTCTTATACAAGCTACAATAAAATAACATTATATCAGAGGACTTATTGGGCAACCTGGATATTTCATTGTGTCTGAGGAAAGGAGTGAGCAGCTGAGAAGAAAAGCACATCTGAACCAACAGAGAATTTGCACAGCTGGATCCTCTAATGCAAGGATCCAAACTATAGCTTTAAGTCACATGCCTTTTCTGTGAAGTTCAGCTTTGCTGCTGGTGTGAAGTGACTGATGAAAAGTAGAACTGGTATAGGGGGTTTAATTTGGATCAACAGCAAGGAAATAAATAAAGTCAGGAGATGTTAAGACTGACCCCACTGGGTCATTTAGGCTCACTGGCATCCTCATCCTCAATGGCTTTCTGTCTCAGATGCTGTAATAACCTCCTCATTGTCTTGTTTACTGAAACAAATTGAATAATTGATGAAGATACGGTTTTCCTTTCTAATTTAGCATTTAGAATTTCAGGATTAAAATGCTTTAAAGCCAACAGTAGAGGACAGGAAGTGGCATGGCACCATAAAAAACATGCTGGCAATGGCAAAGTGCTGAACTGTTAAAATTGTCACAGATACGGGCTTTTTTCACATTAAGGGGCTGTCACATGAAGGAAAATTTCCTGCTTTTCAAATTCCTAGTCAGGACTGTCTCATTTACCAGAGGGTATGTCTGCTAGCTCTTTTCTGGAAATGATAGTTGTGTGCAACTACATTCAAAACTGATCCTGAAAAGTGCATGATCCACAGACATTTCATGTTCCCCATTCTCTGGCTGCTGGTACCCCTGAAGAACTTTGGTGAACATTATAAGAAGTGTAGCAAGTTTTGCTGACAGGGGAACCAGGGTAGAAAAATGTATTGGTGTTTCTTTTTTTGATAAAAGTTTGCTAGGCTTGTTCTTAACAGGTGCATTGAAGGTAACTGAAAAACAGGTATGAGTTCTTTGGACTGCAGCTCTGAACCTGAAAGTATTTGAAGTACAAGTTTTCCTGGTGGTTAGTCATAGTCCCACTACAATCCGGTTGTTCTAGAAGCAGCTTTGTGAAGATTCCTATTAAGAGAGAAAGGGAGCAGGTTAAAAAAAGAGAGGGAGAAATCAAAGACTCTATCAGGGGGAAGGGGCTTATGAATGCTTAGGAGCAGGGATGAAATTCTACTGAGAGGGGAAGTACTCAAAAGGGGAGACAGAAAAGAAGAAGAAACACTGAATGGAATGGACAAGAGAGACTGGAGGGCAGAAGGAATGACCCTAGAACCCAGAGACTAGAGGGGAGAAGATGAACAGGAATCCAGCTGAACAGCCCTAATCAGCAAAAGAACAAGAGTTATGAGTGTAAATGTGAAAAGTTATTAGGAATTGAAGGGAATTTGTGAACTCTGGCATATTTCTGTGTTCCACGTAAGCTATACGCGAGTCCGAAAAGCAAGGCCACCATTGTCTTGCATCTCATGTTCCTGCATGTTGCTGTGGAAACATTGTCTCCTTCCTCCACACTGTCTCATCTGTATAGCTCTTTACAGCTGAGGCATCTTTTTACAGCTGGTATGAAGACACCATGCTGAGGTCTTGGTGTTCACTAGGATAATCAGGCATTTTGAAAAAAACATTTAGAAATGATATAGAGAGGGGTAGTGTAGGAACAGATGAACCTATGTATGCATATGGTATAGACAAAGACATTTTTAGCTATCCACCAGTTATTTACAATGAGATATTACCATGAACTTTCAATATTTCGCACCGTAGACTAGATGAAGCAGCTCTTCAGAAGAACTGAAAAATATACTTATATAGGAGTATAATTAAAATATCCTAAAGCAACACGACTGGTATAGAACACATTAGGAGGTACAGGCTTTGTGAAAGTAGTTATATTTACCTTCTGCGTTGTTTCCATAGTTACTATTACATGCAGCTAAAATCTTTAAGCCATGTATTTGTGCTTTTTCAAATGGGGGGTTTTTCCTCCAGTTTGAAGGGTATTTTTACTTGGATTATGCAGACTGACTATAATATGAAGCAGAAAGTGGAATGAAGATTTCATAGAATCACAGAATATGCTGAGTTGGAAGAGACCCATTACAATCATCGAGTCCAACTCCTGGCCCTGTGCAGGACACCCCAAGAGTCACACCATGTGCCTGAGAGCATTGTCCAAACGCTTCTTGACCTCTGTCAGGCTGGTGCTGTGAGCACTTCCCTGGGGAGCTGTTCCAGTGCTCAGCCACCCGTGGGGTGAAGAGCCTTTTCCTGATATCCAACCTAAACCTCCCCTGACACAACTTCAGGCCATTGCCTCGGGTTCTGCCACTGATCAAGAGAGTGAAGAGATCAGTGTCTGCCCCTCTGCTTCCCGTCATGAGGATGTTGAAGACCGCAATGTGGTCTCTCCTCTTTTCTGGGCTGAACCTATGACTCTGTTTATTCTCTAAAATCTTTATTATTCTCATTAAGTGAAAAGATAAAGACTCAAGAATCTCTCATAATGAAGCAGATTAAGCCATGTCACTGGAGATTATTGATAGCTGGTTTTGTAGTTTGTATGTTTAAAACTCTACATCATTTAATCCCTGCAAGCCTTTTCCTCATCGTACATCTGCAGATTTTGGATTACTTAACTTTTTATTGCGTACAAATCATGCAAAACCATCTCAGAAAAATATGCTGACGGTCAAGCCAAGGCAATACCTTATAAGGCATTTCATAGCAGTTCCAACATGTGTCACAGAACACAGCTGTGAGCACAGAGTGCTTTCTGCTCATCATCATCATATGCGAGTCAAATCTGCAATGCCATGGGAGAGAGTTACTTCTCAAAATGTGTATGAAATTAAAAGGGGTTTGAGAGAAACTGTCCTCTAAAAATGAAGGTATTTCTTTGTCACCGTGAAGATCATTTAAGTAGTTTCATTTGTAGCAAAACCAAAAACCATACAGAAAATTCAAACTGATGCTTAAACATTAGCAAAATATATTCAGATATTTTGTTATGCTACCTGTCTAGGAAAATATTTTTTCTTACTTAAAAAAAAAAGGAATGAAGATATGTCTGAATTTGCCTAAACCTGAGGGTGTCACTTAAACAAATTGAAACCAAATAATATTTAGTCTCATAATAACAAATTTTGGGTTAGGCAACCAAAATTGCAATGTTACTGACTTGGATATTCTGCTTTTAATTCCATTTTTAAACCATTGATTAAACTTTCTAGTGTACAGGTGACCTTTCCCCTTACCCCCAACTCCCTAATACATTTTGTATATATACATATATATATATATATAAAATACATACATATATACATATGTATGGCAATCAAATAGGTTAATTTTTTAAAAAGGCACAAATAACCTATGCCCTTAAGGTGCCTGTAACTGAGGTGCTTGATTCAGCCAGTAGTGTGGGGTCAGCTGCACAATTCAGACCTCAGTTACTACATCCTCAAAATATGTGAAGAATTTGGGACTGGAACTTAGGTTTCAGTACTTTCCAAATTCACCATTTTTCAGAAAAGTGAGGAAGGAGTCATGCATGCAGGGTGAAAAGAATCCTTTGGAATTGAAAATCTCTGAAGTTAACATTAGTCTTTTTCCAGTTATTTCTTCAATGAGTTTTAGACCCGACCATTTCATAGTCTTTTGACATTCTTTATGGCTATCTGGTAAAAGCACAATGTAACAGAAATGTGGTATCATTGGCGACATGCTGAGAATATTGCAGTAAGCACAAGGTTAGGAGAGGCTCCTTTCTGCTGTTTTAAGAACCACTCCCAGCAGAAACCATGGGAATCTGATATGAAAACCAGAGTGCTTTCTGCAGAACAATAATTATTAACAGATTTTTGCAATAGAGAATACATGTGGCGAGTTCCAAAAGAAGACAGACTAGGCCAAGGGCTCAAACTTTAACTAGTAATTGTTGCCATCTCCTTCCTACCATTGCCTCCCACACCAACCACTAAAAGCTGAATTTCTTTGTGGGAGCTCAGGGCAGAAAATCCAAGATTTTTTTCTTTCTTTTTTTTTTTTTTGGAAACTACTTGATATTTGCATTTTTGTAAATTTTAACAAGTACTATTTGAACCAGTCATGTGTTCAAGTTGTTGCTGATTCCTTGAGGAAGATCTCCCCCTGAAAGTGGCTGATGAATTTTGCTGGTTTTAAAAAAAAGAAAAGTAGGAATTAGACTATTTATAGCTCTAGTGACTAAGCATATAGATGGCAATACTCACATGTGAGAGGAATCTCAGGATGTGAGACCATCTGGTGCTCTATGAAAGAAGCCAAAGGCAGTTTTCAGTACACATCTGTAGGCCATCAGGTCATGCGTATCCCTTCCAGAAAGAAGAGCTGCTTTCCTAAAAATTGCTTCTTTCCGGAAATGAACATTATGTTATTTGACTGCTATCTACATAGGATGTTTTGTCTATCTGGTAACACAGAGTTTAAGGATGTGGCTTACTTCTTTTAAAAAAGGTTTAGAACTGAGTGAATTTGTATGTGCTCTTAGAATAGAGCACAAATTAATATTAGAGGTTTATTCCTTGCGTTTATAGCATAAAGTCAGATGTTGCAGCTCTTGATGTGTGTCTGTTAGAGATAACCTATTAGAGATTAATAAAGTCTAAAAAACTGATGATTTTGGCTTCGTAACAATGGAGGAAGACATTGAATGTGAGATTTCCGTTCCTTTCCCTTCATCTGACTAGGTTTTTATTGCTTTAACTTTTAAGTTTTAGTTGGATCTGATAGATCTTGTTTTGACAAGCCAAGTGGAACAAATTATGTAAGAAATAATGTTTCTTCCAACTATGAATGGAGGCCTTATAAAAAAGCAATAGTAGGAATGCTTGTCAATTTTCTATAAAATATGTTTTCACCAGTAAACTGTGATTTATTTAAATGTGTAATTGGCAAGGAATATAGATATATGTATTTATATATTTTTAAAGGGCTTGTGATACCATGCAGTGCCTTCTTAGAGAGCCTTGTCTGCTTCCTTTCTAACTCATTCAGCTTGCTGGTGTGGAGCCTTGGCTTTCAGAACTTCACACCTAGGAATATATTCAATCTGTTTCAGGACTGGAGATTGCTGAACTGCCAAGAATGGCTTACTGGTTTTAGTTCCAAAGCATGAACTTCCTCCTTCAGGTGTGGTTCTAAGGATGTCCTGGTCCCTGGGACTCAACTGCTCAGCTGATCATGCTTTCATAGGGGTGGAAAACCGTAGCTTACCCTGCACTGTAGTTTGCTCCATTTTAAAAGCAGCATGCACTCCCCGGTATTTCTTCTGGATATTCTGTTTTTCTTTGTTTCTTTTAGGTGTACAATAGAAATGGCAGGAACATCCATCAAGTGTCAATGCTTAGCCCTCTCAAAATTAGGAGGGAAAGAAAGTTACCTTTCCGCTTAATTTCTTTTTTCTTGTTTTTGAGTTCTAGATAGTGTAGATGTAGTGTCAAATTCTACTTAGACAAAAAAGTAAAACTTGTGGGCAAAAGATGCACTTTTATTATGCTCCTTTTAAATAGTTCCATTTAAACTGCTAGACAGGTTTTATAGCAAAATTTCTGTATTTTTGAATTGTTAAACAGATTAGAACAACAAGTTGGAATTTCTATTTTAGCATGGATATAATTCTGTGTCTCAAAGGGGGAAGGAAAAAAGGGCAGAAATCAGTTTGTTTTCAGGTTCTTCCTTTGAAGAGTTGAAATGTATTACTTTATGGAATATGTTTTGCAAGGAAAATCTTTTGCCCTAAGTCCTCTGGAAACTCTAAGCAGCTCTATCAGATAGACAACCATCTTAAATGAAATTAAAATCTCCTATATGTGTATTTCTGTTGCATAGATCTCTTACACAAACTTGTATTTCTTTCCTTCTTATCACATGAAATGGTGAAGATTTGATGACTCTAATCATCATCATCATCATCATCTAGCAGTTTGCAAGCAATATACTGAAGGAAAAGTATGCCAGAGTTTCATTCCACTGCTGTTTCTGGCCTGTGAGCACTATTCCAATCAAAATACTGTCAGAGAACCCAGCTCTATTATGTATGTATTCATTGGAATAAGGAATAAGTTCACATTGCGCTACTAAACTCCACAGTCTATTCGAAACATTTTAGTAATAAATTAAAAAGCAATGGAAGGCTGAGATATACCAGAAATTAGGTAACTTTTACCTGTGATGAAGAAATTACATGCATCTCTTGAAACAGCTGTGTACAAGTTTTTCTCAGTGAGTTTATACTGACTGCATTACACACATATAGTAAAGGAGGAATTAGTTATGTCAGCCACTGAGCAGCAACCAAAATTCCACGGGAGTAAGAACACCATTTAGAAGCACCCATCTACAGAGTAAACTCTAGAATGCTCTATAACTGGCTTTGTATCTTGCCAAGTGCAGCTATACAGGACTTCTCTATGCTGCAGTGTACTCTCTGCTTTCCTGTTGCAAGCAGATCACCTAATGGTTTCGTGTTCATTGAAACCATCCCAAAAATTTCCTTTGCTGCTTAACAGAACAGGAGATTCCAGTGAAAATCTTGTCTTACCTAGAGAGGGCTTATCTTAATTCTTGATGAAATGCAGTTTAATTCTTCAGGCTTTACCTCGTGTTTTGTCTATTCATGCCTGACTGGACATTTAGCCAAGTTGATGTGGAGACTCCTGGGCAGTTTGCACATTCTGCAAGAGCTCTGCTCTGCCCATGAAATTGTTGTTAGAGACAATCAAGGTGTATCACCTGCCTAAATATCTGTTTCTAAAATATTACTGGGACTCTGTCTAAACAGGAGACTGAACCTGTCAGGGCCTAGAACAAGCAGCAAGTAGCTCTGAATCCTGGCACTCATGCTCTTTGCCCGTGTCATTGTGGTTATATAATACCATGCCTTCCTGCACCCCTCTTGTGTTTCATCCACCCACTGATGTTCAGTAAACATTAGATCTGGCTGCTGCATTTACTACTAAAGACAAAAGAACAAACAGACCCTCTGATCATATTCCCAGAAGGACTCCAGTATTTTGTTGGGCCGCCTTCCACATAGTCATTCAAATGGTGAAAAGCCCAAAGAACACTTTGTTTCTTTTTGGGTGCTTTCAATTCCCTGTCCACTGTGATGGGGATTTTCATCCCCAGGAAACCTCAGAATAAAGGAAGCCAATCAACCATCTGCTGAACAGCATGTGCAAAACAAGGTTCTCTGACCTTGGACAAAATCTGTCTTGATTCCAGAGAATCTCACACAGTCACAGAGGGTTTGCAGGAGAGGTCTGCTTCCCAAGATGTTTCCCCAGGGCTTTGGTACTACACTGCACTCTAAGGCTTTTTTCCCCCCTCAGGTTCCTTTGGGCTACAGACATCTCCCTGCTGTCTCAGCACTGTTTTCAGCAGGATATTGGCTAATGACCAACAAGTGAGGGTCAGGAGGACAGTATTTTTCCATTGAATGTTCCAAGACTCTTTTCAGGAGCCAGGCCCATGCAGCCCAGACTTAGGTCTATATTACTGGGTACCACAGTTGCTTAGTAACAATTAATACCTTACTTGTCTTCCTGGGCGTAGGCTAGAAATGTACATCTTCACATAGGCAGCCAACATACATACACAGACATGACAAACAGCATTATCTGGTGGATCTTCCCTAGGCTCTGAAATACAGAATGAGATGCCACACGAAGAGGCAGCCTCTGATTTTGCCATCTCCTGATAACAAGACCAAAAAAGACCTCTCTTTTCATCCATGTTCCTCTTGAAACTGCTAAGTCTTCATGTTGTCTGACAACACTTAGGATAACTTAAGCCAAACTGTGCCAAAAAGGGTTAACATTTGAGTTTGCACCTTACAAGATGCTTTGCTCTCCCAGCTCTCAGTTGGTAGCCCGGTACCATTTTCAAGTAATTTTTCATCAGATATTTTGCCTTTTGTAGCTGAAATACAAACCACTAGTGGGACCAAGTTCTGTCTCAAAGATGCATTGCTTCTCCTTCCCCTTTACCACCTCTTCTGGATCCATATGTTCCCGCAGCCGTGTTGTTCATGTTTTCCATTGCAGTCAGGTAACCCAGCCCAAGCAATGTTTGTCACAGCTCCAACAGAAAACTTTTCTGCCCTTATTGCTAGTCAAATCAAAAAGGATGAAGTGATTCAGCTGACTGCAGGAAAAATATAAATAATCTTCTTAAGCACATATGGCCTTTAGCCATTCTGGGATCTAATAAGAAGGGAACAAGCGTCACTGCCTGACCCTATTTCCAGCACTGCTATACCTCTAGCACTGCTGCTGCTACAGGTGAAGGTGGCCATCCCTGAGGACTGGGACCTTAGCCAGCACTTGGCAGTGTCTGTATGCTACTCCTGTCCCATCAGCCTCTCCCCTCTATCACATTTGGAAAGGTCCCATACACCCTGCTGAAATTCTTACAGTTACAGCGCCCTGGTTACTTAGCTTTTCATGTGCGAAGGAAATACTTTGAAATCCCAGATATTAATACATTTAATAGTGGACATCACTGTATAAACTTTTGCTGGTTAAAAACAGGTCTCCCATATATACAGTAAAGGAAAATAAGAAATAAAAGCTATCTAGTAATGAAAAAAATGATGATAGAAGGCTCCAGTCACATGCGTAACTGCAGTCTACTGTAACATTCCAAAAATCAAAAAGGGGTCTCTTCTTTTCCAAAGTAGAGTTGTCTTTAGTACAAACTTTTAATTAAACAATCAATTGCATCACTTTTGAGCATAAAAATGGATTTTTAGTCAAAAGAAAATTTATGTTCTACTTGTGTAAGACTTATCGGTCTTATTAATATTTACGTATATATACATAATTCAATATATAAATACCCAAACTATTCTTTCAAACACAGGTCTTAGTAAGTGTGCATCTATTTTAATTGGTTTCATTAATTCAGTTGTTACTTGTGTTGGTTTCTCTCACATTAATTTTAAATGTGTGTAGGTGAGTACAAGTTTAGAGGAGTACACCAAATACAGAGATTCACACAGACTCATTGAACACAGTTGGCATTTCTTCTTTCCAACAAATAGCTTTCAATTTTCCCAGGACATTCTACCTCCTCCTTGCACAGTGGTTTGGCCATGATTTCTAATTGTGTGAGTCAGATGTTCTTCCTTTTCCATAGCCTCCCACTTTTGTATCAATCTTTTCCAGATTCGTGGAGCAGAGACATATAAAGCTGAGAACTGACTGATGTAATGAATGATTCTAAATTTTAAAAAATAGTAGTCTTTTAATCTCTGAAAATAAACTGGCTAGTTTGTGAATTGAAAGAGTACAACTACTAAAAAGCAAACACCAGATATTTTTTGATACAAAGGTATTTTCTTTCTCTAAGTATGAATTTGCATTTAATAACTTTCCAGTGATCTTCTTGGCATAGATTTTAAGCCACAGATGAGACATTTAATTAATTGTTTCTATTCCCTAGGACACAGAATTCCAGTTAAAAAAGAAGTAACTCTTGTGACTCCCTTGCATGGAATAGTCAGACTTGAGAGGCCAGCACTGAAGCCAGATGAATGTTTCTTTTCCCACACTGGTGAAAGCAGAACCTTAATTACAGACAAATTATTACTGCAGAATGTGTTTCCCCTAATATTCCCCTAATGCTGTAAGTGTTTGGATAAGAGAAGGCTGAACAACAATTTGATTCCTTCTTCTGCTGGCTATAGGGCCAGTACTTCAGCTTGTTAGTTTCTTAGAAACCCAGCTAGTCTGACCACAGTTAGGTAGACCCAATCAGTGCCAGGAATGTACTGGCTTATTGCAGCTTTATTGCAAAAAGAAACCAGATAAGTAGTGAGGAGAAAGTGCACTAGCAGGAACTTTTGAAAAAGGAGGGGTTTGGCATCCAGTGACATTTTTTTCAATTTCTTAAATTATGCCATCCAAATAGAGACTTAGAAATAGGTAGATGGACTGATAAACTCTACTGCAGAAAAAGCCAGTTTGGCTTCTGACCTGTTATGCCTGTGTCTGTTCTAATGAGGAACTCTGAAAGCTCTTCTTTCAGAAACTCAGAAAGCAGCAGCAAACAGTGGAGAGCATGACACTGCCTCAGGGAGCCAAGCTCCACCAACTAATGACAGACATCTGTCTCAAATTAAATAAACATGCTGGAAATGAATGAAGACAGATGTTTTTTAAAGTCAAATATATGGCTGAAATCTTTCCAAACTCATAGGAACTTTGCTCTTAATGTGTGATTCCTGTGTACTCAGAACTCTGCCAGAGGCCTCCCACTCCAACAGTCTGTTCTAAGACCCTACAGGAAGACATTAAATACTGAATTTCTGATTCTTTCAGAGTATTTGGAAATAACAAATTTCAAACCAAAATCTATTGGAAAAGTTGCGACGTATTTATACAGAAAGATCTCTTCTTTATTTATTTGGAAACGCGTGAAACAAACCTCTAACCCTTTTTTGGTATACAGCCTACCTTTATTCTGCCAAAGGAAATGCAAGTCCCAAGTCCAGGCGAGCTGGGAGCCTGATGTGCTCTAGGTACCTGCATTCCTTAAGATAGGCTTGGTAACATCTCCTTCTGGTAAGGCACTTCCGTGTGAAAGACTGAGTCGTGGAACAGCGTGGCACCCTGGCTGGCAGCTGATACTGCTGCAAGGTGTGAGGGGGTGTGCAGTCACAGGCTTGGGCTGAGCAGGCATAGCTGTGCTTGTGTTCAGGGAGACTGGATACACAGTTTAATTATGAAGACATACTTACATTTAAACCACTATATAAGCAAAGCTGTCAAAGTGTAGTCTGAATATGAGGATAAATGTTTATACCTAACAGCTGTCACTTCAGGAGAAGGCAACATAATTCCCACCAACAAACTCTGTGCAAAAAGCCCACAAAAACAGATTCATGCCTTCAAAGTCAACAAGACTAGACCGTCTCAAAACAAATCTCCAAGCCAAGAGTTCTCTGTATCTATGACATTTTCACTGGCAAAAATGTGCTGGATGATTCCAATTGTCACAATACTGCATAAAGACAGACATCCTTTAAGCAGTCAGGCTCCAGAATGTCTAGCATGTAGATAGTCTCAAACACTACCTGAAATAATGCTCAGAAATGAACAAAGAGAATAAATGCCATGCATTCTTTATGGTTTGCATCATCAGGCAAACAGACATGCATCTTACACCACCATTACTAAACCACATTTTTTAAAAATTTAGTAGCTTAGAAAAGAGTACTTGCAATACTACAATCTCAATTTTAAGAGGCCGTGACTGTGCAAAACAAATCCATATTAGTACCGTGTTAGTTGTACTATCTCATACCATATTTGCATATGCTACAAAAAGGATTTAACAGCCTAAACCAGAGACTTACGACTTCTGACCAGCATCAAAACCAAAGACATTGAAATTCTTTAAGAAATACTTTGCTTATGTTATTTCTATCTCAAGTAAAAGCAAGTATGACTGTCAGAAATGCTTTGGGGACCATAATCACTTTTCACAAAGTGGTCATCATGATTTTGAAATCTTGGTAGATTCCAAGAGTTTAAAGATACCTACTCTGCATTTAAAACCACCTCCGAGTTTTAAGTTTTTAGCTGTCCCTGCCTCTGAACCCAAACTAATTATCTTCAAGTAGTTCAGCACTGTACTGATTATTGATAATATTCCATAAAGGACTTCCTCCCTGTGCTAGTGTATATTGGAAAAAATGAGACGTAAGGGTATTTAGTATTCTTTCCCTACTACCAGACCACTAACAAGGAGCATGTGTTTATATTTGTTCTTTGAGTTCAAGTTGTATTGGAGAAAGCAAACCAAAGTAATAATACTAACAAAACTGTCTTTTTTTCAACTGAAAAACACTGTAAAAGGAAAGTAGAGGTCTAGCTGGTACTGTCTTTCATTCTCAGATAAGGAAACTCAGTCACAGGGAGTTAAGTGCCTTGGTCAAAGACACCTGCAAACTTTATCTGTCAGTTCTGCCGACAGCTATGATGCTTTTGTCTATATGTATAAACACATATATCTTTATATTTCTGTAAGGATAAGTCGTATCTGTTTCCATATTAGCTCAGCTCAAAAGTAGCTGTGAGAGCCATGATCTTTTCTCACAGTTTTGTAATGAAATAGAAACAGTATTTGACTGACTGTAGCGACACATCGAAGCAAGTGGCATGAAATCATGTGCATAATAAGCAAAGCTTCTGGGTTGGTGGAGAAAAGCCTTTGGCAAAGGAATTGAAATCAACAAACATATGTTGATGTGGAGATTAGACAAAGTTTCTCTCCTGTAAGAGACAATGGCTAAAAGTTACATCACTTCAAAAGTTCCTCTATTAAAATAGAAAACTGTGTTCTTATTGTCACAGCTGAATACATCCCAGATTTAGCTGCTGTTTCATATTCTATTTCATAATCTCAGTACTTGAGATTTCACTGCATTTTTTGATAAATGTTAGAAAATTAAGTTCGTATTTTTATAAACTCCAGTGTGTTTAGAGGTTATGTACTAGATAGTATACTATCCATAGCTCCCACATCTCACTGTGTTTCTGGACATCTTTAGTCATGGAACTGTTTAACCAACAAAAGAAATAAGACCTGGAAGATCACCTGATTGTACAAATTCTTATTGTTACACTAAGATCTGTTTCTGAGGTAATCATGCTTTCATCTCTCTGTTCTAGTGTCTGAAAATAACTGCTGTGGTCATGTCAATATTCATTCACAAATCTGTGTGAATAGATTTTTAAAATCCCAAATTTCATTTTACTGTGCTTTATCAACTTTGGTAGGAATTTCGGGTTCACAAGGAATGCAGAATTAAGATACAGTAAGCTTTTGTTAAGGTAGATAGAGAGCAGCTTCTCCCTGTTTTCATTTCATTGTTATTTTTCTGCATAAAGTTTTATTTTCCATGACACAAAATTAACTCTTTTGGTATTTATTTCTGTCTTCTTACCAGTAGGCATCTAACTCTAAAATGTGTTTCTAATGCAGTTTGGTTGTAAAATCGTTTATGTGCAAGATATTATATGTAGATTATAAGACATTTGAACTGTAACACTCAGAAATGCCATATTTTGTGTCATGTATAGAAAAGTGAGTGTATGTATTTGTCCATCTATCTACACACACATATACTTGCCGCATACATATGTGTATGTGTAAATATGTATGCACCACACAAGGGAAAGAGCTCAAGTAGGAATTACACCTCTTCTTACCAATGAAGGATTACTGCTCAGTGCTAAGGAATGTAACAGTCCTATTCATAGCAATTTCTGACACAGCATTTAGTATAGCCATACACAGACATAACAAGCAAAAGAACTGGAAAATATTTGTATAGTTATTAAGTGCTAATAAAGCTGATAACAAGCACAACTGCCACAGACATTATGCAACATGGAATAGTAAGGTCTGTTTCTAAAGGATGTGGTTTGCAAGAGTTAGAGCAGAATTTTTTTTAAGGGATAGCATTACTCAGCAAGTTTCATATGTTGGAGTCAACTGTTTTTCATTTCTCTAGGGATTTTAGATGCTCAATTTAGCTTGTCATAGGGAGTATATCATTCATGTTTGTTTTTTAAATTAGAGAAAAGACATATTTTGGAGAAAAAAGAGGCGTAGTAGTAATAAAAACAACAATAATGATGCCATGAACTACTTCAGTTCTGTAGCTTAAAATAATTTAGAAATGTAATTTGTCCCATGGCAGATAAGATATTAAAGGCAACCCTTCAGCTAAGTAAATGGAAAAGGAGAAAAGGAGAGAAAGACAAGCTATTCAATCAAATTTGCCACAAAGAAAAATGTATCATCAGGCTGCAGTCTCCTGCCTTGCTCTGTGGTGCACTGAAGACAGTTTTTGGCCCCTCGAACATGTCATTGCCACTTGACACAAATCACTGTAGACAGCAACCCATGATTTGCCGAGTGTTTCCTGGGAGGATCATGAAGCAGAGCATGTCGCCGCTTGCTCTGTGTGAGTTCTTGCTTTCTCCTTCCTCTTTATCATTGTGTGGGCACAGAACCAAGGTCTGGGCGTTTCGGCATTCCGTAGCCTCTCGGCTGTGCTGATCCATGTTCTCACCGCACCCTCGCCGCCACGACTGTGCCTGTCCTGTCCCCAGCCATCAGCACTGCTGGGCCTGGCAGCCATCCCTGGGGACCTGGAGCTCAGCCAGCGCCAGTGCTGCAGAAGCGCTGCTGGGGACCGGCTTCTCTGTAGCCCTGCCAGGGACTCGCTGTGTTTCTGGCCCATCCTGGTGGCCCTCCTCAGCCCCAAGCCCCACACCTCTGTGCCTACCCCACATCTGAAGTGGTGCCATGAGCTGCACCTCCTCATTATGCTCAAGCTTCATTCCCATGTTCCTCCCTTGCCCCAGGTCTCACTCCTTCGTCCCTGCCTTGCCCCTGGAACACTGCCATGCCATCTGCCTTCTTACCACACCTGATTCAAATCATCCTCCCAGCCCCTAAGCTTTAGCCCACCATATTTACTCTGCTTCCAAAACAGCACGAGGCCACAGCTCCTCAGTGCTGCCCTGCCTGTCCTACCACGTCTCTCAGCCCAGGGCCCTGAGGCTCTGTGCTGCACCCCCACTGGCACCACACCTCCTCCCAGTACTCCCGATTCCGTCTCTCCTGTCTCCGTTTCCACAACCTGTGAGCTCACTCCCACTATCCTATGTCATGTGCCTGGTGGCACATATAAAACTGAACACAGATACTGCCCAAACCTCACTAATTTGTGATTTATTCTCTTAAGATGAACACTGAGTTTATGCTTTACTGAGTGTAGAAATTTATTTGTTAATCTGTCAGATAGGCATGAAATGAAATGCAGGACAAGATTTCAAGTATCACAACTCTCAGATGGTTCCTGGGGTGGCAGGTCTCTGCACTGACCTGTTGTGACTCACTCTCTGTATCTTCTGTAGCTGATTTCACATGATTAAATGTTTTCCGTATTTTACTTCTTATGGCCTGATCTTCTTAGACTTTAGACAGAGTCCACTGAGAATTGTGGTTATCATTATTCCTAAACTACAAAAACTCTTAAGCTACAAGAGATTTATCTTTCTGAATTACTTATCATTATGGAATTAAGTAAATTTGACATATTTTTCTTAATTTTCTTTCCTTTCTTTTCCTGTCTGCTTAGGTAAATGAAAGTGTGAAGAAGGGAGTCCTTTCTAGTTTCAGATTTGACATCATAACCTAGAGAGTTCTTACATACTATTTAAGCACATACATTTTTGATCACCAGAAGGAAACAAAGACATCTTTATTTCTGGTGATAGGATCTGTAACTTTGACATATACCAGAAAAAAAAGTACTTTGTCTTCTTGTCTTGTTTTGACATGTCCCTGTGTTACTTTAAGTTAATTATTTATATTGCGGATTGTCAAATCAATTATTATGGTCTGAAGTGCAGTTCCAGTGGTGTCTGGATCCTTTCTTAATAAATAGCTACAGTTAGAGTCTTAAAACTCAAATGCAAATCCACATCTCCTTCAAACTCTGAGACTCAGTTGACAGAGGAGAGTTTCAATTGTTTCAGACTATACAGACTCCTTAAAATAGAGTAAATGATGTATTTTTGCTTTATGAAAACATACCCGGAGTGAAAATTTCAATTTTAGTTATAGGGTTTCATTAGTGCATTGAGAACGTTTTTGTATTAACAGAAGTATTTAATGAATGTTTAACTCTTAAAATACTTCGGCTGCAGACTTATTAAAACAATGTAGATCCATATCAACTCACCCAGTAATGCAAGAATCAAAATGGAGAACATCATCACTGAAATGTATCTTCATCACAAGTGAAATACTGACATTTTCATAAAGTTCTGAAAAAAATAAGAACCAGAATGCCAAAATACTGCATTTTGACATAATCAGAAAAAATCCCAACATCAAAATATTCATGGTTCTAACACGTTAATACCCATTTGCTTACATTTCAAATTGATTCAGAATGAAACCCTATTTCCTTCAATGTCTTCGGGGAGATGGAGTTTGAGGAGTTTTCATGTCCCTGTTTTCTGCATTGTCTAGTAAAACATTTCAGTAAAAAAACTCATTAAAATGCAGTACATGAAGATTTCAAAGGGCCTCATCCTTTGCAAGTTTCATCAGTTGTGTCCTGCAAAAAACAGCACTGGCTCTGATGCCAGGGATGAATCTGCAGCATCTGCTGTGAACTGCCATCAGAACTGTTTATAAATGTGTCATTAGTTTGGAAAGACATTTTTGTCTTTGCAGGAAAAGTATAACTTCTCAGAAGCCAGCATTACTTACATATGGTTCCTCAAGCTTTGCTTCTCATACTGTGTTCAGATATCAATGTCCTGTAAATGGCAAAGCAGATAATAGTTGTGACCATCCTTAGTGTATGTCTGAAAAGAGGGAACATCTTATGTTAGCACCACCTCCTCCATCTGAGACATCTTCTATGGCTGGTTAAGTTAGTCAAGTCAATGACTCAATATTGTTATGACTTTTTCAGGGCTCTGTACATAACCTGATATAAACATTTTGTATTTACTGCTAATAATCATTCGTCAGATTGTTATCTTTGGCAGTCATGATCTTCCCAGAGGAATACATAACTGCATTAAGTTGAAAAAGGCTGGACTCTGTATAGCATAAATGAAGGAGAGTTAATGACATCTCTTGTTTCCACTTTTATGGGTTTACTTCATTTTAATTTTAAGCCATGATCAGGGAAGACTGTTTGGAACAGCTGCTTCCTAATGTATACACTTTAGAGATGATTGTTAAGTAAATATTTTGTGATGTGAATATACTGCATAGCTCCTTCCCGCATTGTTTACAGACTTTCAGATCCATTGACTTCAGACATTTTTACACTGTTTTCTAGATCAGTCAATAGCTAACTGGCAGAGGGAGTAAGATGATTACTGGAAATTCTGGGAATGGAATAGCACTGTAACAGCAAATAGTAGAATGGGGAAGAAAGATATTAGTAGGCTAATTCTAGGGGCCGTGAATAATCCACAGGATAATGACAGAATAACATTTTTACTGTCAAACAGATATCCTGCGAAAGTGCCAAAACCTTGATCAGATCACTTCGATCAACACCGATCCAGATTCAACTGTTCGTGTTTGACACCCTTTTAAAGCCTTAGAGCAGAACAATTAGCACAGCAAATACATTTTTTACGGTTTGAGAATAGTATGCTCAGTTAGATTACACAAGGTTATTAGATTTTGGACCAGATGCTATGTTTTCAAAGCGCAATGGCTTGGAGGAGCTGGAGCACGATGAATCTTTCTTTTCTCTTTCAGACAGGCAGTCAGGTCCTGGAATGTATTCTGGGGCCCCCTCTCTGTCTCATAAGGACCCTTGCAGCAGGACAAACATTTGTCTTGTGCTGTGCCTCAACACTACACGGATGAACATACTATTTAGTCTAGATTGGTGTTGGCTGCCTTTTCTGGTGAGGTGGCTGCTTGACTGCAATGAGGAAAAGCCATTATGTAACCCACTACTATTTGGTATTTCAAGGGAAGATAAATAAGTTCTAATTGTTTGGGTAAGCATGGTGTTATTTATTGCTTTACAGTATTACAGCTTAGCTGTTCTACACATATTAATGAAAAATCCAGAGAATATAGACATAATGTGACTTTTGAGCCTGTAGGAGCCTGTAGGCAGTCTGTCTGCTAGGAAGCACTGACACAACTCTGCTAACTGCATGCACTGCTGTGCATTTGTGAGATGGACAGAGGAATAATCTTTTTGCAGTCATTTAGCATTTTGCATTCTGTTGTTTTGCTGACCTGCACTGGTGCCTCTCAGTAACAGGCTGATTACTGCCCACCTAGAGTTCAACTGGAAATAGAGGCGTATACACAAGGTTTATTTTTAATACTTTACTAAGTATATTTGTCCACTTCATCTCTTATTACAACTGGCTTCTGTCAGTTGTAATTCTTGTAGAAATTCCAGCCTGGCAGTTCCAGAGATATTTTCTGTCTGTCCAATAGGCTGTTACTACAGGGCTACTCCAATTTAGACCACCTGAACTGTGCAAGCCCCATTTGATGGGGCTGTGAATCAGAGCGAGTCAGTCTCTATCACTCATTTTTCCTTTATCTACTTTTAATTTGTTTTCTTTTTTTCAACATTGGTGTAACAGGCTAAAAAAAGATTAAATTAACCACAAAAGGAGGATATTAGAGACAAAAAAAGAATGTGCTGCATGTTCTATTTTCTGTCCCCCTTATATTGCTTCCTTTCAGAAGAATCAAACTAAGTAATGACTCTGCCCATCTCTCAATGTGCCTGGGCCACTCATGTCTATGAATCAAAGCACAGATGGATAGTTTTGCATTGTCTGCTCATCTGTCCATTGTCTGCTCATATATCCACCCCTCCTTACTGCTCTTTTAGCCATTCGCATTCATGCTGAAGGTTCACAATATTGCGACTTAACAATTCACATTTCTGTTTAGAGAACTATACAAGGTACATGTGGCCATGTAGCCAGCTGGTAACCAACTGGTTTGTCGTGTTTGCTTTCAGGAATGCCCTGTAACTCAAAATATCTGGTCACCTGTATCCTCACAGTGCCATTACTTTCAGGTTAAATGTATGGTCCCAGCATACTTGTAAACAGGCCTATATATCTCAGGAAGAGATGCTGGCAAGTGGACAGGCCTGAGTCAAAATAAATTTAGTCACCAGTTATTAGGTTTAATAAAGTTTTTAAATATCAGTTATTCAACTATAGTTTTTATCTATTAATATAGTTTTCTTTGACAGGCTCTGATATTATTTTGTCATCACTTTTTAAACACAGACAATACAGGAAATTATCTCCTCAGTGTTACTAACTATATGCAGTATATTCACAATTACAAGCTGATTTGTGCTGCAAGCCATACAACAATCAGGTTTACAAAATCACGAGGCAAGAAATGCCTGTGCTTTTTATCAGCAGCAAGTTGACTAAAGAAATTTATCAATTTTTTGCATCCATTTTACATGCAAGAACACTTGATTATTTCTGTTTACCAGTGTGGAATGTTTATTATGAAACTGTCCATTCAGTATTTGTTTTCAGACTCTTATCATTGGAAAAAAGCAGTAAAACATACTTTTGACCAGCCATGTCACAGCTGAACAGACAAGTTGGGTTTAGACCTGGTCATCTGTGAAGTGGAAAAAAGTTTGAAAAAATGCATTAGTTAAAAAAGACAACACAAAAGAAATTAGTCAGTGTCATTTCATAAATAGAAGAAACAGCTGAATGAGTAATAGAAACCATTATTCAATTAGTTTCATTTTGGAAGGAAAATGTATACACAGTAACTACTGTAGCAGACGGTGAGTGTCTCAGCAGCTGTTACCATGTGGTCTGGACTCTGAGAACATCAAAGGCTGGATGGCATCAGTAACTAACAGTATGGCTAATTCAAAGTCCCTGAATAAATATGTACAAACCACAGAAAACAGGGACACTCTGACAAACATGTTTCCATCTCTGGAGAGGTTCAGGCATGAGGTGTGACAGCTACAGAATTAATTTGTTGAGACATCAGGAAGGGCAGCAAATATTAGCAACTAGTGTATTTTCTTGTACATCTCCCTTTCTCCTTTATCACAGCGAGAAATGACAGATGAGAATTGTATAGAATACCTGCTTTTGGTTTTGTCCCCAACCCTTACTGTTCTGTTGTTTAATATTTCCTAATCCTTCTGAATGTTTCTTAATAGACAGACAAGATTTAGTCCATTTCTATATTTTGCCACTGAAATAATGACTAGGAGTGAGATGAATGAGATTTCTGAATTCATTCTGTCTATAATACTCATTCTTACTTGTAAGTAAGAACAAAGAAAAAATCGCAAGAGATTGTCTGAGAAACTTTGCTGTCTACCCTCCTAATGTCTGTTTTCTCCCTAATGACTCAAGCACTTAATATCCTTGTCCTGAGGCACATCTCTCCTCTCTCTCTCTCCTCAGCTTTCCTGTTGCAGGAGCTTTTGCTTTTGACCATGGAACTTTTGAAACATCAGTTGTTTTGTTTTCTCTGTCTCACCAAATTTTCTGTACTACACCAAACACCCTTTGCCACATGATATATAGAGATGGAATCTAAAGAAAAATGGACAACTGCATGAAAAATAAAACTCTTTAGCCCCTATTAAAAAGCTACTTCACTGATCACTAGTAGGCAGGAAGTGAGATTTACACATGAGGATTTCTAAACTATAAAAACTTGCAACAAACATGAGTATGAGCAATGAGGAACTTCCTTCTAGTTACCAAAATTACAGATACTTCTGAAAATCTGAAGTGTTGTAGAAAACTGAAATACCAGCACTGGGTTCTCATGGAAAAACCTGAAAAGCAAGTTACAGCATGAAAGATGCGACTAGTGGCTTAATTTACAAACATATTTGCGGAGGAGTTTTTAAAATGAGGTATAAAGGAACACAATACCATGTTTGGAAATTAGGTATCTTTACACTTTCAGTTTGAAACAAAGGTTCTAGGGCATTTCACAGCAACACAAACTGAAACATGGAATATGGCTTGCTAATATGGATGAGAAAACTTACAGCTACTTCCAACAGAACTAATCAGATGCCGTTTAACAGGCTACATCCATGGCATGCATTGTTATACCATGGCTGAAACAGTTTACTTTGGCCCCCAGTATTTGTTTCATAACCCTCTTAGAAGAAGAGTGATAAGTAATGAAGACCACACATGCTAAAATTCTGTGGGTTATGCCTTTTGCTCTTTTTAAAGTATCAGATACGCATTGAATATATACTTCTCTGGGACCCAGTGAGAATGGAAATTGCATTATTCTTTGGAAAGATGGCATACAAAACTGTTGTGTTTATTAATGATTTTCAAAATAATTTGAGGAGATCTGGCTCCAACTGTGACTCCTGATGATATGGATGTTGAAACTTCTTTGCAGATAGCTGGTTCCTGAGGGAAACATATCACAGTTGAATGTTTTTATTAAGATTACATTATCAAAACAAAAATACTTTGGTTTTGGTGGCTACTACCCCAGTAAAAAATGGACGGTTTGAATTTTTTTTTAATAAATCAGGTGGAAATAGGAAAACTGATGTACACAGGCCACTAGTTTTAAAATTTCAACAGTCTTGTTTCATGAGTACTATTAAAGTTATATGCAATACATGTATTTTTCTCCTTACACTGAATATGGTGCACAGCAGACCACAATCAGGTAAATACAATAAACAAAGCCATTTGTGGCAAAGCCAGCATGCTTTTATACATAGATTGGAGGGTGCTTTAGGAGAGTAGATGAACACAGCTGCCGCCAGTTTACCGAGCAAGAGGCAGGACTGAGGCATGGAGGGCTGAAAATACTTGCTGGACAGCAGAAAGTCAGGCACAGAAGAAGGGGAAAACTGTCTAAGGACATATTCCTACCTTTAACCCAAATCTTATGCAAATTTCTCCTGCAAGAATGAGGAAACAAATTACTACAAATGAGTAATCATTTGGGGCCCACTGTGAGTGCAGGTTTCTGGTGTGTCCTGGTGTGCTTTCAAATACCCCATTCTGAGCCATGCCAGCCAGACGACTGTGACCCGTGGGTTTATATGTGTTCAAAGAGAAGCCAGAAACAGTCCAGAATCACCTTTTGCCTCTAATTCTCCTAGAACAGTTACATACCCAAAACAATCAATTTCTAAATAGTTTTTTATATGACATGTTATTTATTTTCTGAGCCAAGTGTTGACAGAAAGCTGGATTACTTTGAATTGGCTTTAAACAGGGAAATTGAAGTGTAAAGTTCACAGGTCAACAGGGTGAAGAGTAGTAAACTCCATGAATAAGAGTTTGCATGATTAGCCCATAGATGTTTGTTTTGTCTTATTCCTTTACTGGTACAGAGGAAGGACCATGGGAATTCCCAGATGCATCCACATCCTTTGGGTTTTACACTTTCCTAGTTAGTGTTATCAGCAACATTATGTTTTGCAAATATGTTACGTGGACAGGAAATTAGTATACTGCCATTGCTCATGTCAGTTTGACAATTTCAAATTTTAGTCACTAGAAAGAGGGTCAGCATCCTTTTTTCAAAATATCTTTCCATTATTAAACATGCAATGATTGCTGCAAAATGTTGTTTTGTCAAATAGCTGCTCAAAGAAGATATTTTTACTTCCCATCAAGCGTTTTTGTATCATACATTGCCTAATAGTTTTCTCCACTGTAATGATACCCAGTTACTAGGACAAACATAGCTCATTGGGAACAGAAAGTAGAATGCTAACTCTTTTTACTGCATGAATGCTATCAAAGTACAGTAGCTATCCCATTACTTTACCCATAATGTGACAGACTAGGAATAGTGTTGTTCTATGGTTTAATCACAACAGATGAATAACAGTCCTTGCTTTATGTGCAAAGATAAAAATAAATCAAAACTGCAACAATATCTAGACATTTATATACATTTTGCTTTACACAGGTCTCAGTGTTAAGACTGTATCTCATTTTACCTGACACCACAATAACATTTTACACAAAAAGATTGCTTATAACAAGCATTATAAACAGAGTGATGAGTCGTTATTGCAGAAGCAGAATTCTTACTTGAAAAGAAGTCTCAGAAAAATGCAGTTCTTTAATCTTAGTAATGGAAGAAAATTAACTTTAGTGACAATACTACAAAATTAGTTAATATTGATCTTACTGCTATTATAGGAAAACTGTTTCTTCTTTCACTTTAAGTGATCGATGGAAACATTGACACAAACTAATTACATTTTGTATGAAATTATATATTGATACTGGAAGTACCAGCAGGGAAATGGATGAAAGCAGAGTAGGGCTGGCCAATGACATGGAGCTCCACGCTTCTGATTTTAGAATCCAGCTGCTCTGCCTAGCTGAACTTCATGCATATGTGCAGGATAAAATTTTATAAGAAAGTTTGATATATAAAATGTAACAATATTCTATACCTTTTTGGATAATGGGAAAAATTTAAATATCATGGAAAGGACTTTAGGTATCAGGATTCCTCTCTCTGAAAAAGTTGCTTATAGTATTAGATTCCAGGAATTCTTAATAGAGTAGGAATTATTTCTCTAGCTATTTCACATTTAATTATGTTTTACAGAACTGGACCACTGTTCTTAGCAAATATTTCAGCTATTACACTCTTACCCTATAAATAGCTGTGCTTATAAGAATGACTGCAGAAGTTCTGAGCTAGAGCTACTCATCTGAGACAGTGCTGATTCAATGTAACTTTAATGAAGATGAATAAACTGATTATGTAAGTCATGCCATCCCCTACTTTATAACACCACCAGTGACTGCTGGTTCCATGACTGCATTCCACTCCTTGTTGATTTTCTTCTCA
This sequence comes from Eulacestoma nigropectus, assembly GCA_013397775.1. Lineage (NCBI taxonomy): Eukaryota > Metazoa > Chordata > Aves > Passeriformes > Eulacestoma > Eulacestoma nigropectus. The sequence continues at coordinate 1,561,477 of VZTE01005845.1, read as the reverse complement.
TGACTAATTAAGGTGAAACATAAATTGATCAGGTAATTTATGAGAAGTGTCTGTAAAAAAAATGAAGGTAAACCAACAGTAGTATAAAGAGTGGGTCAGATAAATAACAGACATCTGTGGGCCATTATCTGACTCAACATGACTGGCCACATACAGATTTTATAAATGGGCCTTTCAAACATCAGTGCTTGGAGAGCAGATTGATGATTCTTTGACAAGGGAGCCTATTGGCACTAAGCAAATAGATAGTCACCTTTCCTCCTGCTCTTAACAGGCTGAGCAAAGCAGGGTGTTCAGTATTCCCTTTTCAAGCAATAAAGATGCCATATCTTCAAGTCTTTTTAATGTGCATTGCAGTGGAACTTTGGATCCTGTCAAGTTGTACAAAATCTATGCAGAAACACATTATTGTCCACGAAGACCCTTTTCCTGGAACTCCTGACTAAAATAATGATTATTCTTGGGTATAGTAATTGCAGTAATAGGCCGAACTGTGCAATGAATATAATGAAATCTACAAATAGAATACTAATTTGAGTAGATTCTGTGCTGGCTGCCTGTGCTGTTGTTGGGAGCATTACATTTGAATAGACTAGACGGTCTAATGCCTTCTCTATATAAAACCTGTGTTATTTTTAGGAAGAAAAGGCAGAACAATATATGCTGCTGCCCAAGCCTCACTAGACATTAGCAAACTTTAATTAATACAGATTAATACAGAGAGAATTGTACATGCTGTTAAACCTCCATACAATAAACATCTAGACACAGTAAATCCATGAAATTAGGGTGATGTTTCCACTGGAGGAACCAGTGAAAAGCAGTGCTTGGAAAGTCCAAAAGTGAAAGCAACAAAAAAATTGCGCTTAAGTCTCTTAGCAGACACTGTAGCAAAGCAATGCGCTCTACCTGGGTTTGCCGTCTGGAGCTCGTAACGCGCTGCTGCGGCAAAGCAGAGGCTGACAGAACTGCTCGAGAGTGACATCCAGTGGGAAATGCACGGGGCAGCCGCTCCTACTGCAGTCGCGGCACTCTGAAAGGCTTACAGTCCAAGCCGTCTCTTTGGATTCAACACGATTATTTTTCGCTGGCAAACACTCGGTAGCCGAATCCATGAATGTGAATTGTCCTTACATGCATTTTGTGCTGGCAGAAAAGGCTTCCCTCTAGTCCTTGTTATGATTCTGCGGCTTATCTTAGTGTTGATAAAAACCACATTACTGTGGTCTCCACCCAGCTAAGGAAAGCATCTCATTGTTTTCATTCAGAACTAGACCTGACTCTGTAGGTCACAGATATTTCTCCAGATTCCATATGGTTCCGCTTGATGCCTTTTGCAACCCCGTTTGATTTGGGTTTATCCTCGGTTATTCCCTTCTCTTTGCTTTTCTCAAGAATGTCTTCCATCCTTCCTCCTATTTACACAATTTATGGAACAAGCCATCCTTGCCCAGCCTTACAAATCCATAGCTTTCACTTTTCAATTCCTCTGAAACTCAAGCAATTCCCTTCCCTGGCTTTTTGAGAGGATGTTGTGAAGAGCAGTATTACTTGTCTGTTCTCTGTATTGAGACACCCAGATTTACTGGCATGTCTGCTCTTTGGACCAGAGAGGGACATTAACAGTCCTGAAGCACAGAACTAGTTCCAGCTCAAGCTCTTTTGTCTTATGCTACCCGCGCCATTTCCCAGTCAGAACCCTGAGTACATCGTAATTCTGATTTCCCACAAAGGTACAGCTGTGGTCTTGTCTGGCTTGGGAGGTAGTGTACTGTGTTATCCTGAAAGACTGATCCTCTTGCTCTGTTCTAAAACCTTGAAATGAGTCACCTCTAAAGTTTATTATCAAGTTCAATTCAGCAAACACTTTCCTAGGGTCAGGCTGTGCTCTAGCTTGTGTATTGACCGGAATGAAAGGGCTCTTTGTGCGGATGTCTGCATGCTTGAGTGGAAAGCGGAACAAATTAACTTTGTGGTATTATACTCCTTCCTTGAATGATTCATGTGTTTGGTAAATCACAGGAGGGATGGTGGTTTGCAGCAGTAATCTAAAACTATAGAGGCAGTAAGGTGTGCACACTCCATTTGTCTAGATCCCTGGCTAAGCTACTCAATAATCATTATCTTGAAATAAAAATAGAGCTTCTCAATGCATTGGAGATATACAGAAGAATTTGGTTAATTAATTTGGTTATTAATTTGTTAAATTCAAGTGAGAAGGCTGAGAAGTAGGCCTCTCAGAAATCATCAAATTACTAGGGAAAAAATATTGCTCATGTTATCTTTTGTGAATTTTCATCATTATATGTATAAAAGAGCATTTAAAGAGTCCAGCTGTAAATATATGATCAAGTAGGGGTTTCTAGATGGGCAAACAAAAGCTAACATCAAGCATCATAAAGAAACTAACTCAAGTCATCAGAAGGATTGGATTCTTTAGATGCATAGGACAGATGTCTGCCAGTGGATCCAGTGGAGCAGTGACAGTGCTAGCAGGTTGATCAGAAACCTGGCACAGTGCTTCGGGTTGTTAGCCAGGCCCAAGTCTGCCAGAGCGCTCTCAGGTCAACACTGAGGACATTTGCTGACAGCAGAGGAAAGGTGATACTCTGCTTGTGAAAGGGAGTAGCAGCAAACAGATTTTTTTGATAATTCCCCAGAATCTTAATCTTTTATGTACCTTCAGGACTTGTGCTATGGCTTGTTTATCCCCACACAGCTCTCACGATTTACCCTCTTCTTCCCTGGTCAGTTTTATGCCTCCCTATACCAGTTCTAACCTTCCTTAGCTCTCAGGTTCCTACTTTTTTCAATCTTCACCTCCTTTTTTCAGCCATTTCCTTCTGTCTTTCAGTCTCCTTCACATCCAGCCCCACCCTTCCCTCGAATCCTGCATGCCGTCCCTTGCATGCCAGTCCTCCTTCCACCTCCTCTCTCTGTCTGCCATTCCCCTACTGTCCTAGACTTTCATTTTCCTTCTGTTTCTGGTGTCTTTTCCGAGCCAGTCCTGGCTTTCAGTCTGTTACTGTAGCTCAGCATAGGCATAATGGCCCACTATTTACAGCATTAGTTTAAATGCTTTCATGATACTCACCTTTTTGAATCCCTCATCCTTCTCAGAGAGCCGCTAGGTTCTGCTTTTCTTATCAGCCAAGGTATTCTTAATCAGCTCCAGGAATCTATTTAGCAGTAATATCCATTTCTCCTTTTTCTTTACATTCATCTCAGGACCAGTCTTTGTCCATTGTGCCTGCTCTCCATTAGGACAATCACTGATGTGAAGGTAAAACAGTGAAAGTATGTGGCAGGTAACAAACACATATCAGGGCTGCCCAGACTATCTCTGTCAGGCCCACTCTGTCAGGTACACCAAGCAGACCCAATCTGCAGATTCTTTAGCTATGAAGCTCATCAAGTTGACTGAGCATACACTGTGATTTATCAAAGTGGTTTGGGTAAATATGGACGAAGTTTGTCAAATATGAAAAAAAGCAGAAAGCATTTCTTTGTCCTTGTCCATTAAAAATCTCTGATCCAAATAATGTGTAAGAATTTCTTTACTGCTATCCAAGAAGGGATACCATATTGTCTGCTGCTTTAATTTCGTTCTTAAAAGTGACTGAATAATTTGTGCTAATGTTTTCCAAAAGTCTTCAGCACCTCCGTAAGAAATTTCAGACTGAGTGGTTCAAGTGAGATCAGGTCATAAACACCAGGTCTTAGAATGCAAACCTGACTAGCAGCTTGAACATAATAGGAAGCATTATGTTCAGTTTCTGGGTGTTACAGTTCAGGATATTCCAAGAAGCATAGCTACATACAGAGAACAGAGCCTGCCTGCTAAGCTATTGTACATAAGCAAGATCATTTGAGAGTGATGGAAATTATGCTCAGCTGCACCTTCTCTAATTAGTCAGAAAATGTTTGCTTTTAAGTTGAGTTTCTCAATTGCTGTGTCCTGTTATTAAAGTAATTGGTCTCTGTTCCTTGTCTGACCCAGAAGGGGATACAGATAGGGATAGTCATGTCACTTAACCAGTCTAGCAAGGAACTGTCATGTTTTCATTTAGCACCTTCCTCTCCCAACCCACATTCCTGCTCCAGTTTTAACCAGGTAGGTTTCTTATTAAGAAAGTTGAGCCCTAAGTGTAGGCAGCACCAGGATTCATTCTCAGTGAATAAACACTACACTCATAAGTAATAATAAGAACTTTTTGATTAAAGCTTGGAGCCTGGAAGCTTGGAGAGGCTTGGAGCCAGGAAACTTGATTTCATGTTTGATTTTTCCTGTATATTCTGTGTGACTTCTTGAAAAATTAAGAGTCGAAAAATGCCCATGAGGTTACACTGCTGCTCATCTCTCTTGCTGATGCTGATAAACATGTCTGAAGTTGGTTAACATGTAAAATATCTTTTAAAAACTACAAGTCTTGGAAGTGTAAGTGTTAATCTCCCTTGTTGTGGTTCCCCAACCGCAACACACCAAGCAGGTTGAATGGTTAATGTCTTAGAACACAAATAAATGACTGTGAGTTCCTGGGGACTCCAAGATTGTAAATATTTTCTTTTCCTTTACAATAAACATTACTTACTTCAGAGATCGGTGAAGACTTATGAGTGAACGTGGATCCTCATCATACTAATCTCCCATGGAAGTGGCTGCAGTTGGATACAAAATTGAAATGAAGATATTTGTATTATAAAGTCGGCATCTTGTGCATGTAAACCAGGGAACTGAGACCTAAGGCTCCAACATGGTCTTCTCACCAGAGAGAGAGCACAAGCCAGTGGACACCTCTCTGGCCAAGTCATTAGAGCTCACATAAAAGGAAGAGTTCTCTAATAATAATCTTTTTCTAGAATTCTTTTTCATCTCATTTCTATTTCAACACTACAAAATGTCACTTCTAAAACTCCCTGCTCCTCACTGAATGATTGAATGACTCAGCTGCGGAATCAGGCTCTATCCTGTGATAGAGGTAAGACAGAAAATTCAAAATCGATCTTTTGGGCAATTTTGGGCAGGATTGGACAAATAACAAGAGAGAGTTTTTGGTATTACGATTTGGATGTGGATGTTTAAATCCCTTAAGCCGATCTGAGCCTTGCTCCCTCGTATTTTCTTCAACCGTACCATGCGGATCCTCGTTTGTGAATGCTGGCTCACCAGGGTGTGAGGCTCTGTGCACTCATCCCAAGCGCTGAAACTGGGAGCCGAGCCCCACCTAGTGACACATGATAAAAGTACTCAGCTGCTACTAAGTAGAATAAATGTTTTAGTTGATCATGTTTGAAATTCAGGAAAAAAACTTACTACAATTAAAATATTTCATTTAAAAAATTCTTTTTAAAAATCTCATTCTAATCTTGAGTTATTTTCTAGTATTTCTAAGATAATTTCTCCTAGGCTAGCTGAATACATAAAAGAATTATGATTGATATTGCTTGGTAAAAGCAGGCCTCTACTGCTGATTTCAGTGTTTTTACATGAACTTTGGTTACTTCGATTCTGGAGTTTATTAAAAAATATTTGTTCCACTTGCTGTTTTCCTCTATTCACAATAAGAATGTAACACAAAGCTTAAGGAGGATCATTCAAAAAGTGCCAGATCAACAAGAAAATATTAGCATGTGGTGACAGCAAGTCATCGGATTCTAATATAGGCCTTCATCACTGGCATTGTTCTTCAAGATGGTTTTTCTTAATCAGATAATGATTCTGTATCAGAATACTCTTTGTGTCTAGGTTAAAGGTTATTCATAATTTTGGTTATTTTTCTTATTATAATAAAAAAATTGAACTTATAAGAAAAAGGTGAAGTTTCATGTGAAATTTCACATTTGTATTTCAAGGCAAAATGGCTTTTTCTGCATATTTTTAAAGTCCAATAGCACAAGTGAAGAAAAAGCTATTTTCTCTATTTAGGTTTTATAAGCACAAAACTACCCTTTCAGTTTTAGAATTTTGTTCTAATTTTCACCCAGATTATGAAAACTCCCAAAAAATTGATGGGTAATGAGCATTAAAAGACAGAATGCTGATAAAGACAAGAACTATGAGCTGGCTGGAAATTAAATGGTTTAATAAATCCTTTGTAAGACATAGAGTTTTTAAAAATCTTTCCTGCTGTGTTTCTTCAGAACCTCTTATTGGGAAGGGGTGTGTGTGTGAATTTAAATCAGAATTGTACCAAGTTCTGTCAAAACAGTTGGAATGTCAATTTCAGAAACAGTGTATGACTTAACCTTTTGGAAAAATGTAGTTATTTCCAGTCAGCTTAGAAGGGCTCTGAAATACTCTGGGGCAGAGATGAATTCCTTTTTTTTAAATCCCAGTTTCTGATATTACCTATTTACTTCCACCTATGTTTGTCATCAAGGTTTCATGCTGCATTTTCTCTGGAGAACTGGAATTTATTTGGTTCGTTTTGCTTTTTTTTCCTCTAGACAAGACTAGCCTAGTGCTCCTATACAAGATGGACCGATCCTTAAACAGTTTTGCAAAACAGCTTCCATTTAATTCAATTTTATTGCAGTTGCAGATATTGTGTTACTTCTTAAAGAGGACATTCATTTGTTCCACTGACTGTCAGGAAGAGAAAAAACCAACAAAACCATACTTTTAATATCCTTTCAATTTGTAATTTTCTCTAGATTATTGAGCTGAATTTAGGGAACATAAAAATAAAAAGGCAACAGGGACAGCACAGAGAAAACATATTATTAAAAGTGGCTGATGATTCCCGCGTTCCTTGGTCATCTGAGTTACAAGGATTGACCTAATTCAGTGTTATTCCTGTTCTTGCACGTTATTCCTGTTCGTGCAAAATTCATATGAACACAGAAGAGAGGTGTGGATAGCCTAAAACAGCATGTCAGCGTGATGTAACTGTACGAACAACAACCAAACAGAAGCTGAGAAGGATCTATGACTGACTGTGTATTGATAATGCATCCAGAACAGCCAAATAGGTATTAGCGTCAGGGGGCTTCACAGGACGGAATAGCCCCCATTTTGTGCTGGCAGTAACAAATCTTCAGTTACTCCCAGAAATAAGCTCATGAAGGGTGAAGCATAAACCTCCCACCCTGGCCGGGGGCCCTGTATAAACCTGAGGCTGTGGAGGAGCTGCCGGTGGCCCTGCCAGGACCCCCGGCCCCGAGCGCTGCGGGCCCTGAGCGCCTCTCCCGGGAGCCGGGCTGCGGGAATGAAGCGCCCCGGGGCAGCAATGCCGCTCCCTCC
>VZTE01005845.1:1533569-1554063 GCA_013397775.1 Eulacestoma nigropectus | reverse complement strand
GCCCGGCCCGGCGAGCGCGGCCATGGAGCGGCGCGGGGGCCGGCGGCAGGTGAGCTCCGGGCCGGAGAGCGCCCGGCAGAGAGAGCGGGGCGTGCGGGGCGGCAGCGCACCTCGCTACGGCAGAGAGCTGCCAGGTGTTCGGCACTGAGAGGGCGAAGTTACGCGCTTGCTGAAATCTCCGCCGTTTGGAACATTATTTAATTTCACGGGAAGTTTGTTCTGTTGTTTTCTTGAACTTTTTTCTGTTTAGGACTCTGGGGATAGTATTTCTGAACTACAGGAATGGAGACCGCTCATTTACAGAAAGTGCACAGACACTCTCTGGCTTCTCCTCTTCTGTCTTTTCTGGGCTGGCTTGGTAAGCACGCTTGTTTGGTTGGTTTTTTTCTTGGAAGGAAAAATCTGATCCAAAGTTAATGGGGTTCTGCATAGTGCTACATTAAATCTAAACTGAAATTGTCACGGACACGGGTCCCAGGATTGCCCAGGGACAGATCTTATCTTTGTCGTGGTGCAGTGCTTTATTGTGGTGTCTGTCACACTTCTAAGTTCTGCCCATGTGCTTTAGATACCATGTATACACGGGGCTGGGTTATTTAGAATTCGCTTTTTTTGTAAATCATTTTAAGCTCGGTCTGGGCTCTTTACGTTCGTTGTAGCTTTGATATCTTACAACGTGTGTCCATCTGATGCTACATTAAGTCACTATCTGTCCTGTGCTTAGAACGGTATGCAAGATTTTGGGAACAGATTTTGTCTTTCTGAAGTGTGGATGGGGTTTTTTATGATGTCTCTGAGTCTACTCAGGATTCTCGTAAATATGATTTTAATTCCATGCATAGTAACTTTTTAAATGGAAGCTAATGCAGAATATTACCTACGCATTTTGAATACTGCATAAATGGATGGTGAACTTTGTGAGCAGGATGGGGTTTTTACCTGCTGTCTAATGCTTAGTGGTTTGATCAGTGGAGGGAATGCCACAAATGAAACCTGTCAAATGGTAAGGATTTAGGATTTTTGTTTGGTTTCTCTCACTGTTTTTATTGCTCAGTTTCTGTGAAATAGGTTTTTGCATACATATATTTGTTTTCTTGAGTTTGATCTTATTTTTAAAATATTTAAGAAAATGTAATGACACTAATTTGTTCACATAGTGAAAAAAATTGAAATCACATTAGTAGCTCTGTGGAAATGGATATCACAGCCATATATAGATATACCCCTGCAGCTATTACTCTGTTACTTAACAATATTTATGGCTTGTATCCAGCATTCTGCACTTAAAAAAAAAAAAAAAAAAAAAAAAAAAAAAAAAAAAAAAAAAAAAAAAAAACAAAAAAAACCAAACACCTACACAGTGGACCTGTAATACCCATCTTTAGAAGGAATATCAGAATTTTTCTGAAAGCCTGTTTCAGTTGAGTTACAGTGCCAGTTCATTTCTTGTTTTCCTTCTGAGACCATTTTAATTATTAACAAATACTTATTCTGTAAACCAACTGGATCTGGAAATATTTTGTTATTGTAGCAAATCACATCCGCAAGTCAGCTTGCATTGTGGAGTCTCTACAAAGATGTCCATATTGAGACAGCATTAACATGCCACCATAATTTTAAAAAATTACTGAACTAGTTAAGACTGCAAAATAAGAGTCTACTATAAGCAAAAATGAGACTGCCCGGAGGACTAAAGAAGCACATACGTACATGTTTGTGTATGAGACATGTTTTTGCCCAGATCCAATCTTTTAATGCTCACAAGCATTAAAAGTAGAAAAACAAATAAAGGCTCTAAAGCTTAAGTAAGAAAGCAGTTGTGCTGGATCTGACGTGCAATCTGTCTCGAGCACAGTGTTCAGCCATACCCATTCAAAGTAGCAGTGGTTAATGTGGGACTGAGAAATCTTGCTGCTGCCAGCAGCTGGCATATAGCCACAGAGCCTAGTGATTGTCCTTGGTGTATGTGAAATGTGCTTGCACCCCATGGGAAAGAGGAGAAGATTGGTTCACTGAGTTCTTCAATAGCTAGAGTGCTGTGGAGATAAGCCTTTGGGTAAAGTAGTACTCAGGACTTCACCAGTTTCACAGAAGAATTGCTGCTTCTTGGCACTTGCAAAAGTTCTTTCCAAGGATTATTTTGGCTCTCACGAGGTACGGAAGGGTTTAAGCTGCATTCCTAGACAAGGTGTTTTATTTTGACTAAGGATTGCTGCTACTTGGCCGGCAGAGGTACTTAGCTGCCTCTGGGGTTTACAGGAAGATGATCTACTGGAACTTTGATCAGACAGCAGAACAACTAAAAGGTCAGGGCAGTGTCACCTAAGTGTGCAGTGTGGCTTTCTCCAGGTTTTTCACATGTGTTAAAGAGTGCTCCTTCTGAAATTTCAGGTAATCTCTGTTTTGATTATACTTCATGTTTAAAAATACCTCTGATTAGATTCACTAGCAGATGTATTGCCCAAGTGTGTCTTGAAGGTCACCCTGTAAAAGGAGATGCAGTGAGCACATGAAAAATCACCATTTGAGTGATCTTGCCTAGTGACACACGTGAACTTCACTAGGGACAGTGTTTAGCATTTTACTAATGCTTTCCTTTTATTTTAATCAGGACCTCTCTCTTTCTTCTCCTGTGTTATTCTGCTTAATTTATATACTTTCAACAATAGATGAAGGAAAGCTCTAAGGAAGCAGTAGGGCTAAACTTGTCCATATCACTTGCTCTGGCCTTGTGCAGAGGGGTAAATTTTAGATTTAACTGTTTGCAACCACAAGACAAAAATGTATGACTTAAAAGCAATATTTATTAAATGGGAAGAAAAAGCTATCATAGCAGGCTTTCACATTAAAAATATTTTTAACAGATGTTTATAAGTGGCTATGCTGTGGTGGCTGGTGCTGCAGAAAGACTTGTGCTTGGATATGACAGCTTTGGGAACATATGTGGTCGGAAGAACACTCCTGTAGAAGGGGCAAATCTTTCTGGATTGGACATGACTAATAAAAAGTAAGTACATCAGATAATGTCCAAATAAATCAAATGTTTGAGAAGTTAGTAAAATACATATCTTCTAGTTGTCAGTCATATACATCTGTATATCTATACATTATTGTATTGAAAGGCAAAAAAGGTGCAAATAGTACAAAAGACTGAGTGAAATTAAGAAGTTAAAATAGAATTTGAAAATGTGCTGCATTGTTATGTTTTATGCAGCTGCCTTCTTAAAGAGGATCTTAAATGGGATTTCAGCCAAACAGGTGTCATTCTATATGGCAAATCTTTGTACTTAAGGAAGTTGCATGTTGAAGTTCCCAGTCATTCCACTGACTCCTTCGGAAAAAGTTTTATTTGCTTTGTAGCACTTGAAAAAGATGGAAAGAAGGTTCAGAATTAAAACTTAAAACAAACCAAAAAGCTTGTTTTTTGAGAAGAGGATCTTTTTTTCTTTCTAGGTATGTATTCTTTCTGAATTCATGCGGCCTGGAAATACAAAGCCTCAAAATCAGTTCACTTTCCTTGTGCGTGTCAAGTTGTCCACAAGAGCAACTCAACTCTTTGGAAGATCTCCAGAGTTTTGCAAGGAATAATGGTGTGTCACAGGGAATATGAGTATCTTAGTGTATCTGTAGAACAGTTGAGCAGCTTCCACTTCATTTTCCTTATGTTTCTTACACTAGAGAGTCATATCTAACCATTAATTTCCTGAACAGTTCATGGTAACAGAAAATAAAATATCTTGTTTCTGCTTTATTTCAAAGCCATAGTTTCTAGAAATGTTACAGCTCTCTTATGCAAATTAGAAAGTTGTTGATTGATTCCTGTACAGTGCTGAGATTATGTAGCAGAAAACTGGCTGCTGAGAATGAACTAGTGAAGTTTGGCAGGGGTGCCTGTAGGCGACCAGAGTTCATATGCTGTTTGAGAAACTTGTCCAATTGGTTCCTTTAATTAAAACGATGGTGGAATTATTAATTCCAGGAAGACACAAGTGGTTTTATCCCTCTAGACATCAGATCCCAATGTTTGCTATTCCATGTTGTTGTAGTTTAACCCCAGCTGGCACCTAAGTACCACACAGCCTCTCACTTCCCAGCAAAACCAGGACACACCTAGAAATTTTATTTGATTCTGGTGTTCAAGATAAAAATGCTGTCAGAAGTAGCTGTTGTGTGAAAGAGATTCCAGTTTATTCATGTCCAGCATGTAAATAAAATAATCTGTAGCCTAAGCCTTATTTCATGGAGTATGTATAAACTTCAGACCATATGAATATTAATGGCTATTTTTTTAGAGGTCAGTATCCCATTCATTTTTTTGTTTTGCTTGGCAGAGATTGCTATTTAAATTGACAATGTTTGTTTTAATTTAATTTTGGGGTAGTTTGACATCATTTGGTGTGTACAGAAAGCTGTAAACACCTGTGATATTGTATAAGTATTTTCAGTCTAACTAAACATAATTGTGTCAAATTCCAGCTACAGCTTCTTGCATGTTTATGTCAAGGCAGAGAGAAGTCTTGCATTTTGAATGGCTTGGATGTATCCAGCCTCTCTTTCCCAGAAGCGTTGTATAATGGAGTAGAGTATTATTAGCAGAGTACCTGGTAATATTTCACTGAGATCCCAGCACAAGTTAGGTTTCTGGGTACATATATATTCTATTCTAACTCATGAGGGCTTAGCTCTATTGTGGCTTCCATCATTTTAGGTTTTTCTCTTATCCTAATGAGCAAGGATTAATAACCAAGTATGGCACAGTGGAACAAACAGTGTGCCCTCCTGGAAGATAAGTGTAGTTAAATTTAGAAGGCAAAGGGCTCTGCAGAGGTTGCTTTAGATTTACTCAACTACCTAATTTGTTATTTCCGTTCCCGCTGGAATATCAGGGATGAGAATGGCCTGCTAAGGGATCAAACCAGAAGTGCAAACAAAACTTAGTTCTTAATGTGTTTTTCTCTCAAATTTTTACTAATCTTCAGTTACTTTTTTATTTTCTTACCTTTCTTAGGTTCTTTTCTTTGTGTTTACAACCTGAATGTTTCCAATTACACACTAAATCCTAAGGCAGCTCAGCTCTGTCCCACACTGCCAGTTCCACCAAGGTAAGAATTACTGGCTATTTTACAACATCCTTGAGTCTGAACAGCTTCTCATGGATTGTTACTTCCTCACATTTTGTATTTGGCTTGATAGTTCACAGTCAGGATGGTTTTGTTTTGTTTATTTATTTTTGTCCATGTATCCTTACGAGTTCTTTTATGTGACTGTGAATATGCCAGTGTCCTGTCCTACAGAATAAACAGGGACTGCATTCCCTCCATTCCTCTACCCTTTAGAGAGTTTTCCCTCCCCAAATTAGGAAAAAAGCACTCCATATGAGGAACAGCTTACCTCCTGCACAGACTTGTGCTCTCTCCCTCAATGCCAAGGATGTGATCTTGGGCCTTGCTTCTTACCCTGAGCCCAGAAATTTCCATCAGAATAATTTTATAGCCAGCTGGCTTGAAGCACAGATCTGTGGATGTTGCTGTTTTTATAACGGGGCATTTGTGAGTCAAAATTCTTAAACCCATGATTTTAAGCTCCACCGTGTCATGAAAATACAGCAGAGAATTGGAATCTCTGTGTTTGCAGAGCTAGGTCATCTGCTCTGAACAGGAGAAAATGGAAGAACAAGGTGAACAGAAAAGAGTAGGAGACACGTGAAAACATTACATACAGTGGATCAAAGGACAGCGTGTAAACTGATGAAAAACTATGGCATGTTTCACTTATTTCCTCAGCTTTCTAGGCTTTTTTCTGTTTGTCAAGGAACTTAGCGAAGTTATTCATCTTGCACAGTAATATTTCATAGTAGAAGCAAAGCTAGTTAGAGAAATTTTTTACTGTTGATGACAAAACCTCTCCTTTTCAGGTAATATGCCTTTGACTGTTGTAGTGCAGCACTGCCAAAGTGGGACAATAAATATATGTAAGAAGTTTGGCTGGGAATGTCAAATAATTTTGTATAAATATTTGATGCCATTAATTGTACCTTGCAAGCATTGTTTTGGTGTGGCTTTTAGAATGCTTAAATATAATTTTAAAAATGCAGAGTGTTTGTGATCTAGAATTACCTACAACAGCATAGGTTATAGCTATGCTGACATGAGCTTCGTTTTTACAGAAACACATGGGAGCAAAGCAGGTGAAGCCAGACTAGAATGGGAATAGGAGCTAAATGCTGATGGTGATAGCAGTTAATGAGAGAGTTGTTAATTTTTTTCCCCAGATTGATCTTGAATGGATCTATTCTGGTATAGTGATACAGGCATGGCACTATTAGGAGTTTACTTCGCAGATGATACATAAAACTACCCTTTATAACAGAATGCTCTCTGTGGAGAATGGCAGGATGGATCTCTGTGAATTTTAAACTGTTTGTCCAGTAATTAATATTTTTTACTGCTTTTGTTTTTAACCTTTCAGTAAATCCTTTCCATTATTTAATCGATGTGTTCCACAAAATCCTGAATGCTATTCCAAGTATGCATCTGTCTTAATAAGTATGGTTAATGAAATGGATGTTTTTCACCGAATTCTTAGTGGAATATTGGCAGGAAGAGATACTGTAATAGGACTGAGTGTCCTTGCACTAGGTAAGGTTGTAAGTAAAAAGTAAATAATGATATTCAATTAAAAGGTTAAAATGTTTCTTGTAAGTCTATATGTTTAATTCAAAAGTGGATTTTTTTTTTAATTTTCTGGGCATATTTTCATATTTTCTTTATTTTTAAGAAAGAGTGATCAGATTTTATCAGGAGGCCTTTAATAGACTGGTGAAATGCAGGTCTCTGAAATATCAGATTCTCTGTTTCATGACATGGTTATATACCTCATTTTGGGGGACTGTAAGAAATTGTTGATAAAAAAATGACATCAGCATGAACACTTGAACTTAAATCGTGTATAAAATGTTACTAAAAAGCTAGTAATTCCCATGGTGAAATATATCAGCTATAAGTTCCTTATTATTTAAGTTACAGGTAACTGGGTGCTTTAAATGTTAAAAAGGTTGCCAACTTTACTAAATGCTGTTGATTTTGAGACTACTGTATAAAAAAAAAAAGCCGAAATTCTACAAGAACCTTAAATTTATATTTAAAATAAAAAGGAGGTAAATTAAATGGGTTGTAACACTCAAACTTACTACATGTATTTTTCAGCCTTCTCTTTGATACTGGTTTTAGCCTTCAGATTCATTCAGACCCTCCTCATCCATACTCTTATTGCACTGGTTGTATTCGGTTTGTTGTGTAAGTATATTTACTGTTTCACTGAACTGAAGGATTAGCAGCTGAACAAACAGTTGTCCTTTTTTTCATGGCCATCCTCAGTAACCTTCAGCTTACCATAGTCATTTCCAAACTGAGGCCTGCTTGCCTTTTGGTGCCAAGGTCTGGCTGTGCTGTTCCAGCTGCTGAGTGTTAGGATGATGGTGATGTTTATTGTTTTTGTAGATGCCTAGAAACAACATTTCTTTTGGCAGATGAATGCAGTTATGAAAATGCTACTGTTTCAAAGAATGTTTAGTGAACTCTTGTACTGCCTGCTTTAGGAAGGGAGAACCATAGGAGTGTGTCTGGCTAAAGCTTGTCATTCCAATTTAACTTTATATCTCCACAATGAAATTACATGCCTGAGCCTTAGAATAACTGCAAGAAATCCAAACATTCTGCTGTGGTTTTACCTCAGTCTGACAGGCCACTACTGAAAGTTTCTCTGTGATCACTGATCCTGTGCCTCACTTTGTTAATTGGCGGTATTCCCGAGCCAAGTGTGGGTTAGCAGGGAGGGTGGGAGACTGGGGAGGGAGGCCAGGCAGGCATCAGCCTGCCAGCAACAGCGTGCACTGCCCACCCTCACGCTGCTCTGGTCTGCTCAGTCATCTCAGGTATTCTCTGGTGGCTCCATTATGACTATAGGAATGATCCCAGCACTGAACTGGAAACAGAAAAGGAAAACGTAAAGTTCCTACTTGGATATGCCATCTTCTCAACAATAGTTACCGTAAGTAGCATTTTGCCCTAAGCAATGGCCGAGGCTGTAACTTGAACACTTGAACTACAGTGGTTCTGTAACAGTAAAAATAATTCCTAATTATTTTCAAGTAGGAAAATGAGAATAAATTCTAAGAGCTTCTTACATGCATTTAAATATAATCATAAAATCATAGAACAGTTTGGGTTGGAAGGGGCCTTAAAGATCCCTAAAGATCTAGTTCCAACTAGATTTTTAGACCCCCATCAAAACTACAAAAATAATTTTATAACTTCATCGTGAAACTTGTTTCTCAGCCTTGCCACACTTCAAACCTGTGCAAACAGTGTTAGTGTTGTTAGTGTAAAAATGCAAGATTTTTTTCCATCCCCATTTTGTTCTGCACCAGCTCACTGGAGAATCAAGTTGAATAAACACAGGGGCACTGGCTGAGTATGAACAGGAGATCTGTGGATTCATCCCACCGTCAGTAGGAGAAAGGGGTGGCAGCTCTTTTAGACAATGAAAGGGGCAGTGAAACACAGGCAGCAGTGTCTGGACCTCAAGTTATGGGGTCAAATTCTGTTCTTCTCTCATTGACCTTGTTTTACAACAGAGTATCTGAGTGCAGCTTGCAACTTCTTGAGTGATTTTTTCACTCTGATGTTGCAGAGTTAAAGGAACCATTGCTCAATCTGAGGGTACAGTCAATTTGTGCTTCATGAGACATTTGTCAAAGTGATTGTCCTGTTTTCTTAGAGATGAGTAAGATCTATATGGAATTTGCCAGATATGAACAGTCTGACAGTTTGCAGTGACAAATATAAGTGTGTCACAGATAATTTTTTTAATATCCTCTATAAGTTATGACCTTTTTATGTCTGCTGATACTAAAGAGGTAAGAAAAGGTTTCTTTGAATGCATGTGTGTTCCAGTACAACCGACTGTTGTTTGCAGAACTGTGGGAACATCCACTGCTGCAGGTTACGCTTCTCTTCAGAGCTGGTAGCTTCTTTCTAGAGCAGGCAAGAAAACTAGTGAAGCAACAGCCACTGGTTGTATTTATTGTTTTATAAATTCCAACCTCCCTTTTAACTGCTGTTCATAGTTCCTTGTCATATACAAAGAACTGGGGATACTGTGGGGTTTTTGACTCGGGGTTTTGTTATTGGTGGGTTGGTTTTTATACTTTGGGAAGACAATAATTTATTTAAATTAGTTTTCATTTTATGTCTGCTTTGCTTCCATACATACATAACTCTCAAACTAGTTTTGTTGTGGACTGCAGGAAAGGACTGGTTCTCCTACCATTGTGAAAGTGAGCAGTGGCAAGCTGACCTGAGTAGAAAGAAAGTTAAAAAGTTCATGACATGCAGAGTATGTGAAAGCAATGTGTAGTGTTTAATGTACATTTACGTTTGCTGTAAAGCAAAACAGACTGTTTCTGTTAGAAGAATTAAAGTTTTATGAAACCTATTTTGTTTAAAAAACTAGCAGCAATTATTGCAGAAAACCAGATTTTAATTCCACAGACTCTTTGAGAACATAGGGAGTGTCTCAGGTGGATTTTCCAATATGTAGTAAGATTGTATAAATGGCTTTGCTGTCATGTCTTTGCGAAGTCTGTATCCTCTGATCCCACATTTGACAACTCTGATAATTTTCTTGAGGTAAAACCCCCAATAATTTGTCTTTTTATTTCCTGTAACAGGTTGTTCTGCTCTCCCTTATATTTGTACTAAGAAAGAGGCTTCAGTTTGCTGTACAGCTCTTTCGCATTGTTGGTAAAATCATTGGCAGAATCCCTTTCCTCCTGTTCCAACCACTCTGGACCTTTCTGATTCTCATTGTATTCTGGGTATTTTGGGTTGCTGTACTACTTAGCTTAGGAACTGCAGGTAAGTAAATGCTTTTCATGTTTTTGACTGAGTGCTATCCATTTCCTAAGTTCTCTTCTTAGAGAGAATGTGGGACCTCTCGGTGTTGGTGTATAAAATGTGGGCTAGCATTGTTACATGGCAGAGTTACTTGTTCCCTTTATTTTATTTCTCACTTGTTAGAGTCTTCTACACTGCCCTTTTGCTTCCATATGTGGGCTTGAATTTTGTGCTTTCTCATTTGTTAATAGATTGTGATAGGTACAGTATATGTTTGGTGTACTTAAATGAAGCAAGTAAAACGAAGGAGGAGGCAGCTTTTAGTGCAATTGTTACAAAATAAGAATGCTCGTCTCCTCTGACTTAACAATGTGGAATTGTCACAGAGGCAGAACATTGCTTCAGAGCAGTAGTTCAGTGGCAATTGCTATAATTTGGACCAGTGCAACAGTGTTTGGATTAGTCCAGTGGTTCACACAGTTGTAGAGGAGGTGCTCTGTGGAAAGTCAAGTGCTATGAAAGATCCGGAAGAACAGATTTTTAGTATGGAAATGGTATTACTGATGGATATACAACTGTAAGATCTGTCACTGATTGAACCAGGGTAATTTGGATGCTGTCCCTTGGCCCAGCACCATGCCATCCAAGTGAAAGAGAGGTTGTCCTTCTCTGGAACATCACCCAAAGAAATGAAGCTAAACTCTGTGTAGCTCTGGGGATAACTCTTCGTG
Organism: Eulacestoma nigropectus; assembly: GCA_013397775.1. NCBI lineage: Eukaryota > Metazoa > Chordata > Aves > Passeriformes > Eulacestoma > Eulacestoma nigropectus. The sequence continues at coordinate 1,543,436 of VZTE01005845.1, read as the reverse complement.
TAGACATAAGCCCCTGTCCATGAAAAGCATTATGATTTGGGGTCTGGTATTTTTTTCATTTTCAATTTCTAGGGTCACTCTTAGGACCCAATTGTCATCATTTGAGTTGAAGCTGATGTAGAATTGGTGTGGACGGAGACCCCTTTTTTATGGGTTTTCTCTTTTCTGAAACCTGGCAGTGACTTCTGTGTGGAAAACCAAATGCAGCCTAATTCTTCAAATGCTTGTTTGTTACCATTTTACTTTGTGTTTCCACCACTGCTTGAGACAGTGGCTGCAGTAACTCCTTAGTACAGGCTTACAGATTCCTGCTAGGCCAGGAAAGCCTCCAGTCTTTCCATAGCTGAGCCCATTTGGCAAAGCTGGCTGTATTCCCCACCTCCAAGGATCAGGTACCTCACTCCTCTTACATCACAACTGCTTCCATCTCAGTTGATTCTGGCTCTTTACAAGACCCAATTCACTTCTAACATGAGAAGCTGTCTGAGTCCATGCTGGCATTGCAAATCACACCCATTGCTTAGGCTAGACTGGGATCTATTTCCTTCCAGCTTTCATTGGCCAGTCATGCAGATTTGCAAATCTTTGTTTCTGCGACCTTTTTCTGAGTAGCTCATGTCTGTCAGGAAGGAATGCCTGCTTGAAGCAGCTGATAACCTGCTTCTCCTGCAAAAGGGTCAGACCTAGCATGGCCAAATGTCTGACCTGCACTCTCTTTGTGAATTGTTCCTCCTCAATAAATAGTCAAGATGATGCCCTTTGCTTTAGATGCCATGGATATTCCTTCTCCACACTCCTTGGAGTTAGATTTTTTCCAATACAGAAGCAGCATTGTGTGCTGGACACAGATCTATGTTGTTTTTAGCTTTTTTGCAAAATCTTTGTACCATTTTTGTACAGATCAGACAGGCAGCAGTAATTCTGAAACTGGCCTTCTGGGATACCTCATCACTGCTTCAGACCAGACTTTATAGAAAGGAGCATCTCCTGAGCTGTCAACCAACTGTTCATTTCATGCACCTGCTTGGATCAGATACAATTTATGATAAACATTAACTGTAGTAAATTTAGTAACAGGACAATAAAATTAATTATAACACACAGATTTTCTAAATGTATAGTTAACAAGAACTGTGAGAGGAAATATTTTATCCTTGATGTTAAATCAAGCTGACTTAATCTTAATATGCACACATAAGGATGTAAAGCTTGCCCTTGTTATATCCAAGTCTAGAAAATGCCAGCTGAGTCTTGTATTCAAAAGCTTTTGGAAATGCAGCAATCATTAGAAGAGTAGAAATATTTTAACTCGTGACAGAAAAAGCTTGATTATAAGAGCAGGATGGGAAACTACTTGGGTATTTTCTGGATGCTTTTACAGACTTTGCAGGAAAATAGTGACCTGTACATTATATCCAAAAGCAAATTCCACATATATTCCCAGGGGAGTAAAACCCAGTGACAACTGCTTTTGAGAGGCTTTTTATGCTTTTTCCATGTTGTGCCGTTTTCCTTTGTTGGTTATATTCTCTGTTTCCTGCTGGGCTTTTTCAATCAACGTTTTTTCTTTTTCCTCTGCCTTTTTGGAGAGTAGGGTTCAGTTTATGACCTGCTGTTACATTCATAGTGCAGCACACAACTCCTGACTCAAAGGTATTTCATGTTTTGTCTTCTCCCTAGCTTAATAGGAATGCTGATGTTTCCAGCGAGTGATGCAAACAGTACAGTACAGAGGGCAGCATAAGCTTGCTGCACAGCAGGGTGTTGATAAGGTTTCAGTTTTGAAAGAACCGACTTTTCTCAGATTTAGCATAAGAAGGGGAGGTCATTTCCAGCCACTTAACTGTCAATATTATTGCTTATATGAGCAACCTAGTAAAACAGGTTTTGACGGAGATATTCTGGCAGGATATTTTTAGTGTAGATGTCAGTCCTTATAAGATCGTCCTGTTAGAAGCATGCTGATGTTTAGAAGAGTACGTGTGCATTTGATAAATCAACCGAATCACTTCTCAGTTAAAACCCAAGCATGAATGCAGCTGGGAAAACGCCCCGGTGTATTCGCTTATGTCTCTGGGTGAGCGGGGCTCCGTGCTGTCCCCGGCTGTGTCGATGACGGCGGCTTGTGCCGAGCTGCCGGGCGCTCGCTCTCCGCCGCTGTCGCCCCGCGCCCGCTGAGCCGCGGCCGGCCCGAGGCGCGGGGACCCCGCAGCAGCGCCCGCGCCCGCCAGGGGGCGCCGCAGCACGCGGGGAGCGCCTCACGCCCGCCCGGCGCTCATGGCCGCGGGGTCGGAGCGTCCTGCCGGAGAAACACGGGAGACAAAGGCCGCCGCAGCCTCTCAGCGTGCCGGGGAAGGAGTGATGGATTGTTTGATCCAGCCCTCAGGCTGAGAAGAGCTGTATGGGTGACAGGAGGTCCGCGTCAGCAGGATAGCTGTTTGGATTTCCAGTCCCTTACTCTACCTCAGATTTGTTTTGTGATTCAAAACTTGGACGGTGAACAGTAAACGAGATTTGGTATTGAGAATATTCCGTTAGCTTGTATTTCAAATTTTCGACCCGAATACGAGTCCTCTGAAATGCTGGCTGTTAAAGCAGCTCACTATAAGATAAGTTGGGGGTTGTTCTGCTGTTCTAGGATGACTCATACTTACACATCCTTTAATGATAAATGCATACAGTACTGTATGGTTAATAATGCACTGACAGGACGCCTTTGTGATATTTATTAGTTTTCTACAACTGTCCTGTAAGTGGAAGACATTTCTTTTTATTTTAAGGTTTGAGGACTTTTTGCACCACTTGAGAATACTTCTCTGAAGAGCTCCAAAGATGCGCTTTTTCTTACACATCAATTTGTTTTCTTCATCGACAAATAGTTGCCCATCTGGGATTCAGCTTGTAAAATACAGGTGGTGATTTTCTTGGGTTTGACACTTTGACATTTTCTTCTCACAAATATATTTTCTGGGGCTGTGCAGGCTGTATTTTAAATGCAAATATACCAAGAAAGCTGAAAAAATGAGATGTTTGCAAAGACACCAGTCTTTCGTCTAATACAGAGAGATGGTTAAATGAAGTTGGCTTGCTGCTGTGCTGCACCTGCTCTTACCATTTTTCCTTGAATCTGCACTAGTTATATAATGTTTATGGTGTCTCTGCATCTTAACGGTTCTGGAGCATTCGATCCTCACTTCAGCTGTGGTGCACCTGATCATTATGCGACCATGCAGGCACCTTATTTACATCTCCTCCAAAAGTTAGTGTTACTGTGAGGAAAAAACCTAACTTCTTGGGAGCTATAGAAAGCTAAGCCTGCACTTGAAAGGTACTTATGCACATGACTAATTTGAAACACATGGATAATCCTATTAAAATCAGTGGGACTACTTATGCATTTTAAGGTAGGCACCTGCCTAAGCACCTTGGAAATTCAGAATCTGTAAGAGCAGCAGAGACACAGTGAATTCCAGACCTAGAAGACTAGGAGAAATGCCAAGACTTCATGAGAATTTAGGTAGCACAAGCAGTGGCACCAGTTAGAACCATTAGCTGGCTAAGAATGGAATTCAGCTGTTCTTTGGAATAGCTGATATATCTTAGGGTTATTGAGTTTTAATTTTTGCTAATTTGTGGGTATTTCCCTGCAGAACTGAAGTGGCCACGTGGCACTACAGATCATGTCTTTCAGCTTTCCAGCACGCGGGAGCTGTGAGGTCCACATGGTGTAAATACTGTGCATGTAGGATAAGAAGGTGGTGTGATTTTTTTGTGTAATGAAGATGCATCCTACAGGCAAGTGAGCAGCAGAACTGCTGCATAAAGCTGTGCAGCAGCAAAATGAGCAATAAAAATATCTTTCCTGCAGGGGCCTTGACATTCCAGTTACAGTCAGGTAGCTTAGCTGTAAATACCTTCACACGAAAAAACACTAAATAAGATAACACAATAAATTCTGTTGCAGGAAGCACTAAGATTCAGTGTATGATTCCAGAATCTTTTTTCACTTAGCAGTGGGAGGGGCACAACATATTTTCATGTTAACAGGAACTGATAAACAGGCTCTCAGTATTTTCTTGTCAGTGGCTCTTTGTTTGTGATAAGGAAATTGCTGGACTAGACTTCCTAGGAATTTTTGTCTCTTACAACAGCTTATTGCTGGAGGCATCAGCAAAACCTTGCAGCAGCAGCAGTTGCTGAGTAAGGACATCTGACCTAAGTCTGGAAGTCCCAGAATGTAGCTGCATGCACCCACTGCTGACTGGTGCCTCGTTGCACTGCTGTGCTGGCTGCCAGGTCAGCCCTGGGCTGCCAGTCCCACAGGGAAACTCTCCTGGGTTCTGCTGCAAACACTTGTGCCTGTTCGCATTGTTAACACCACTTCTTTTGAAGTATTGGCAGCAGATCAACATTTGTACAGATCAAAGGCTTCCAGATTTGGTAATTCAGCTGTAGGGACTTCAGTTCTTTACTGACTTGTTAATGTTATCACTAAGAGTGTATGGTACACTGGAAAGATTCATGATTGTGTAGTTGGAGAAAAATATTCTGCTGACAGATTAATCTGTATTTCAGGGCTTTGTTGAAAGAATTTAGTTTGTATCAACAGATAGATCATAGTACAGTGATGAGGAAAATGGCGTATACTTTGCTCAACAGGTTATCTAGGATAGCTTTAAAGTTTATCTGGGCTACTGATATAGAAAAAGAGCTTTGCATGTACTTCTGTTGACAAAATCATGCATGTATGGTAGGCCCAGAAGACAGGGAGTCAGACACCGATGTTTACATTGGTAAACAGATTTTTGTGAAGTAACAAAAAAGTTTACCTTACCTGACCAGCAAAGTGATCAAAGGTGAACTCACAGGTGGCTCTGCCTGATTTCTGTGCAGCTGAGCACAGCACTGCGCACATGTACAAGTATAAGGTTGTCCAGGAAAGACAAAGCCATTACTGTTGTTACTGCAGGTGGTTATTTCATCAGGCTGGTAAAAAGCAAACAGAATTAGCTTGCCATATGTACATTTATCAGTCTTCATGACAACACTACAGAAACAAAGCCTGAAAAGGCCTATTTTGGAAAAAGAAACGTTCAGGTGGATTTTATGGTGGAAAATGTGCTTAATTCTGCTACCAAATGGCATAATGTCTTTGCATGAAAATGGAGAGGTAGGACATCTTCTATCTCATTGATATATTGTTTGCTTAAGTTCCCTCAGTAAGGGCTGTAGGCTATGGATAATGAGCATATTTAGCTAGTTCTGTGTGCTGCAGCAAAAGGCAGTCTAGAGCCTCTGGAAATATGGGAAATGAAAAATCTCTTGAATTCAGAATTATATAGTGCCTCACTTGTTTTGATGACTTAAGTAAATGATTATATCCTCAAAAACTCCCCTTAAAAAAACCCCACTTTCGCAAATGTAAAACCAGGGAGGCACAGGATGGGGGGAAATGATGGAGAGTTTGTGAGAAGAGATCTGAGTATAGCTTTTTCAAGCCATCAAATGTCTTGCACTTCACAGACTTAAAATACATTTGAGTACATTGGAAGCACAACAGTATTTCTGTGAATGACCAACTCTATAGCACTGGAGAAAGCTTGTCTGTTCTGCCAGTATTGTTAACCTCTGGAAAAAGAAAATCCTTGAACATATGTCCGTATTTATGTACCCATGTAGCATTTTTTTATCCTTCAAAGCACTTTAAAATAATATTGCAGTGTTACTATGGGGTAGAAGAATATTTTTCTTAATTTACAGACAAATAGACCTTGGTTTTGAAAACTTAAGAAAAGTTTGTCTAAACCTGATGGTATTGCTGAAACAAATCTTTACTGTTTCTACTTTGATTTATTCTTGAATAAGAAGCCTGTGGCTATAGAAAAACAGGCCAGAAAGGAACCATTTCCTAGATAACTTTGTATATGTGGTAGTTTTGAACTTGAAGGTGGTGTGTTGTCCTGGAGGAGAACACAGAGTCATAGAATCATTTAGGTTGGAAAAAACCTTTAGGATCATCAAGTCCAGCTGTAAACCTGACACTGCCAAGTCCACAAAATGAATACATGTCGTTTTAAAGCTTAAGTTTTATTGCTGTTCTAGCAAGAATAGCCAATTCTGTCTCACTTTGTTATTTCTTTCATGGAGTTGGAATAAGAAACTACTCACCTCCAGAGATTGTTTTATTTGGTGAACCTGTTTCTCTTTAAGGTTAATAGACTTAAGGCTTGGTTAAAAAAAAACCAAAAAGCCAAACAAAAAACCAGCATGTTAGGAACCTAGAGACCTTTTACTAGGATCAAATGGTCCTAATGCCATTATCCCTTGACTAGCCTTCAGAGTCAAGTGCCTTAAATAGGATTGCACAAAGAAAGGTCTGATTGTTGAGGAATCTGAGTTGCCCCCACCTTTTGTGAAAAGCCGTCTATGAATCCGGAATAAATTCTTTGTGAGTAACAGAAGTGGAAGGAATGTTTTTAGCTTGAATAACTTAATTTGTCCTTTTAATTTTAATTAATGTTCCTGGATACAGTAGTAACATTGGAACATATACTACCATACAGATGTCTACTTCCCCCCTGCCCCCAGAATCTACATTTATGTGCCTGTATTTTGCACAAAGATTGCAAAGTATAGAGAACAGAAAACTAATAGCCATGGTTCTGATTTGTAATAGCAATTTAAATATTTGTTTTGTTTTGTTGCAACAGTATGTTATGTATCCTTAATATTTTTCTGCAGTCCTTCTCTTTTGCTTTTTACAAAGAAAACCCTAAAGCATTTAATAACTATGAATTTATTTCAAATTTGAATAATGAAAATTAATATTTCATTTACTTCTGAACTATTTGATTACTCAAGTCTTGAGTAACGTCTTCTCAGAAATCTTTACCAATAGGCAGCTTTCCTCTTTATTGGTAGCTGTGTCTCAATCCCAACTTAAACACAATCTTTTGCTTTTCATGAGATTTTATTTTTCAAAATTCAATTTGAATTACAAAATGTTGTTTCTCTAGCTTTGTTAGAACGGACAGAATTAAATAGCATTGAATTTATCTTTTTTGTAACTTTACTGAAGAGAAGTTAAGAGAATGTGCACAGAAGCACTTCCATGTACTTCTTTGTCCTCGTCCTCCCCTTCCCCTTTCCCTCCTTGTCTGGCATATTATAATAATACAATGGTGTAATCCCAACTTCAGGTACTGCACAGTCCACTTCAGGAGGACAAGTAGAATACAGAGCTCTGTCTGGAATTTGCTACATGGCATGGTATCATTTCGTTGGCCTTATCTGGACTAGTGAATTCATTCTTGCCTGTCAGCAAATGGTGATTGCTGGGGCAGTGGTTACTTGTTATTTCAACAGGTGAGTGCAGAATTGCCCCTTGATAGTTGGGGATTTTCCAGCATTTATTTTCAATCTTTTTCTAGGAAAAGTAATCTCAGTTAGACTGCAATTTATGTCAATATATGGAATCCAATTTGCTATAAAATAGTATTTCTTGTTGCAAGATCTTGAGTAAGATTTTACAATGTGCATGATATTAATGTGACTCACTCCTACTGCTAGAGATGCTGGGCCAAACGGGGCTTTGATACAAGCCGTTAGAGCTCTGTTGACTCTGGGGGAATTACCATTAGGGAGGCATAGGCTGCATTTGACCCTTTTCCAGGAGACTGCATTAGCTCCAAATAAGAAGCAGTATATTGTTCCTTGGTAATTTCATGCATTCACGGACAGTTTGACCTCTTTGTAAGTGTTCATCCCTGCTCTGGATTTCCATGTGTTCTGCCTGCATAACTGCCTGGTCTAATACATTTTTTTTTAATTCTGTGCACATATTTTCAGTTAACTATAAATGCTTTAACACTGTTAAGTATTTAGACATGAGCAAACAAACTTCTTTGAATTTTATGTGCCCAGAAATGTAAATGTGGAAGAAATGAGGAAAAATAAAATGAGATTTAATTGGGTTTGTGCACTCATTGCAGGGAATGATTTAAATCTCACAATGTGTTGTTGAGTTTTTTGACAATGAAGAGAGCGTTTTCCTGACAACATTTTTCCTCATAAGTATTTTATGAGCTCTCTCATCCTCAGTGCTCTGTTCTTCTATGCCCAGTGATGACATTTTCTGATCTGAAAAACTGGCATTTTAAGGCATTTCTTCATTTTGTGTTAGAGGAATATCATGATAACCTCAATTTGTTGAAAAATTAACCCTTGAGGAAGGTGATGTGAGATTGAGGTGAGGAGTGTGGCCAGAGAGAGCCTGGGGCCCTTGGAGCACTTGTGGCAGCTGCCCAGGGCCATATGGCTTGGGCAGCTGGGAAGGATGTCTTTGGGTTCTCTAAAACTTAGGAAGCAGTTTTCTGTTGATGGTCTCCAGAATGTATCCTTGGGTGTTTCAGTCACTGATCGAGAGGCTATTGCTGAAAGGTCTCCAAATGGTGTGTTCCCCACTGCCCAGCAGAGACACCAGCACAGGCTCTACTTGTGGGACTGGCTCCATAAGGGTTTCCTGCAGCAGCTGACCAAGCCGTGCTGCTCCAGCCAAAGCAGCAAGGCTGGAAGATCTAGGAGCATCCAGTGCCCACCCCTGTTTTAAGCAATGTTTTATCATCCCAGCCAAAAAGCCAGGGCAGGACAAGGTTTAACACGTCTCAGGAGCCTGTCCCTGACAGGATTCTCTGCACAACCAACAGCTGTGCCACTGAACTGGTGCTTAGGTAAGAGCAAATAAAACCTAAAATGTCACTTTTTAAAAGGTTGAAATCTTTTTCAAAGAGTGACATAGTCTCACCCTTCTATTTTACATGCCATAATAGGACATGAAAAGGGAGAAACTCTCATTTCTGATGTCATCTCCTTTTTTCCTGCTGAAACTCTAGAACTGACATGGCTGTGCTGCTGTGCATAGCGAGCTGCTCTTCTCTTGTAAGAACGTTGTACCTCAGCTTTAGCAGCTGAATGCTGAGGCACTAAAGGTTCATTTAAATTGGCTTGAGAAAGCACAGGAAAGTAAAGTAGTTCTGCTGAGTTCCTGGGCTGTGTGCTGCAGTGCATTTTATGCACCACATAAATCCCCAAGGCAAAGGCACTGTCCGTATCTTGTTCATGCAGAGCAGGGAAGCACCTGTAGAAACTGCTGTGATGACATTTACTGCTCTGCTAGGGGCTTCCGCTTTCCAGCTATTTTTCACTGCTGCGGGAACTGGCTGCCAAATACAGAAGGTTCCTGCTCCCAATTGTATTAGTATCGTTTTGTACAACTACCATCAAGCTCTCCTTCTGCTTGCCAGGTGACCTGTACTGTGTTAAAAGAGTTGTGTTTGCAAGGGGAAATGCAGTTTTTCTGTGGTGGTAATTCCTTGTCCTGGCCTTTAGGCTGTCAGCACAGATCCACAGAGATGCAGAGCAGTGCGGGAACGGGGAGAGGGTGGTTAGCTGCAGGAGCAGTCACACCAGCAAGGGCAAGGGTTATCTCAAGCTGTTCCAGCAATTCTAAGCTTGTCTGCTGTGTATTTTTAATGTATTCCCTGGGGCAGCATCATAAGGCATGTCACAAGAGTTTGTTTATGGCATCTTACAGGCAGGCTGTCTTCTTGGCCTATAAGTGCTCCAAGGAAATGGCACAGCCTTTCCATGTGGAAATCTCCTTCCACAGCAAACCCAGCAATGCACTGCGTGGCCAACAACCACAGCTGAGTTGCAAACAGGGTGGCCAGGGGGTCATTTTACCTGGATTAGCGTTACAGGTTACGTATATTTGGCCTGTAATACCACGACTGAAAATTGATTTTGACTTCTTTTATTTTAGATGAAACATGAATACACGAAAGATTTTATTAATTTAAATTTTTTTTT
>VZTE01005845.1:1514477-1533563 GCA_013397775.1 Eulacestoma nigropectus | reverse complement strand
TTTTTTTTTTTTTTTTTTTTTTTTTTTTTTTTTTTGCTTAATGATTACATTTTACAACTTATGAAAAGGGCTCAGTCTTTTAAAAAACTTTCTTTGTTACAATTGCTGTTTACAATTGCTGAGGTTTATTCTCACTACAATGTTCTTAGGTGTTATGTATGTATTTATGTTTGCAGGGAGATGAGCCTTTCCCCCTCTCTGGCAGTAAAGGAAGGTGATATGGTAACTTGATCCATGTCACAGGCATCACTATCCTATCCATGTCTGAGCTTCTTTAGTAGCTCCAGTGCACGTATATCAGTGCACGGATTTGCAATTAAGAACTGGGGTTATCTACCTGACTACGATGTTCAGTACCACAACTTCCAAGAGAAGTGAAACACATATCTCTCCCAGTAGGTCAAAAATGAAAGTTTACATATGTGCACCAAAGTCACGGAGAGATTAACTACAACCCACTTTTAAAGGCTTCCTCTTCAAATATATCTGCAATAGTTGTGGACATCCTTTGCCCTACTTACATACTTGACCTAAAAGAGCCACCAGCATGTATGTAGTCAGACCTGTTCCATGTGGCTTTGAGATCAGGTAAAAGGGAGGTTGGAAGTACAGTCTGTGTGGTCTCTGTTAGTCTCACAATGTCTGTTTTATTACAAATCTTGCAATTTATTCTGTTTGTTTAAAAATTGAGATTCATATTTACTTGAGGAATAGAAGATTCATTCCTTAACACTTCTGAAGTATTTTATACTAAAGTTGTTTTTAGACAGTCTTTGAAATTGGTGAGGCATGAGTGAAGAAAACTGTAAGCATAGCTCTTAAGAGGACAGGATTTTAAAGAAATGGAGAAATACTCTTTTCCCCCATTCAAGCATCTATGTCTGCTGGGTGTGTCAAGATGACATTTTTTTCTCCTCACAAAAAATGTTTTTGAAATAAAAGCCAAGATGCATGTGTGATCATTTGAATCAAGGAACTTAATGTTAAAAAAAGATACTGAGTGTCACAGAGCTCACAAGTAAATGAAGGCAATTGACAGTACTGAAGAAATAAAATTATTAAAAGATAATGTGGTATTGAATACAGGTCCACAGGATTTTGGAATAGTAGTGTTGTATGTAAATCAAACAATCTCATGATAACATAAAATAAAAATACCAAAGAGGAAAAGCAAGCTGTGGCTCTACTCAGTCTTATAACCAATCAGGCAGATTCCCAGTTTTCCCTGATACCTTGTGCACATGCAGTGGAGTTCACGTGCGCAGAATCCACTGCATAATGATTGTATGCTTGTGCTAAAGTCACGTCAGGATTGCAGCCATATAATGTACAAAGGTGGGTGAAACTTCAGCCTTGAGAATGATGGGAGTAGGTGGATGATTGAGCCAATCTTGAGCTTGTTGACAGTCACAACCATCACCTGTTGCTGTTTAGCCTCTTTCCTATGTTTCCTACTGTGAACCAGAATTACAAGGAAAATCTGTTATTTTTCTAATCTGCTTGGAGGCAAAGCAAAATCCTTGTCAGACCCTGTTCTTGTGGTAATTCCTTTGCTAGGAAAAGAAGGTGTGGAAAAACACAAAAATGTGTAAAATTTTATGTAAACTAAGTTTCAAATTTTGACACTCCTGCTCCTTATTTAGTCATGTTAAAAATATCAAAACCCTTCTTCATTTTTCTCTTTAGTAACAAGTACATTATGAACACAGGAATAAAATTTCTCCTTTCTGTGTTTCTTATCACTAGTTAACCTTTAACTTGCAGAAACTTAATAATTTGTATTCTGGGATCAAACTGATACTGTCATATGTAAGGTAGTGTATGGGGGAGAAAGAAACAATGGCTCAATATGAATAGAATAATTCATCCACATTGTGATGCATGTGTTTCTAACACAGAAACCTGACGACTTTAAGAAAACCCCAAACTGCCTTATTCAGTATAAAATTCCACCATCCCCAGAGCTGTTCCCCTGGTTTTAAGACAAAAATAATAAATGTAGCAACTGCTTTGCTGGAATTTCCTGTTTCAAATAATGTGGCATATTCACATATTTAAATACAACCTCTCTACTGCAAAGTTTTTATGTTTTGAATGAACTGCAGTGATACCTTCAGGATTCTTGTGGGACTGTAATCCCTCTCTTGGATATAGTGTGTACAATTTAAATCCTTGCTGAAGTGAGGCTTTAATAAAAATATATTTTTAGAGCTTCTTAGCCCAAACCAGTCACTCTCTTATTGGTGCCTTTTTATTTTTTAATTTCTTATGAAAACGACTGATTTTTCGAGATAACAGAGGTTTTTAAGAAATCACTTCTGAAAACAGGGCTTTTTATTTGTGATATTAGGTCTGATCTTTACTTAGCTACTTAGTCAAACAGCTGCTGGTTCTGTTGCCTAACTAAATTTTTTAAGGTTGGGCCAGCTGCTTAAGAGTTACTTTATAGAAGGTCTAATTATGACTATTGATCAGTATGGGGTTTTTTAATCCTATGAAACATTTTTAAAGATACTTAGAGTGTTAATGTAGTTGATTTTTTTTTTTACAGCATTTGACAAGGGATGAGGGAGTGTCTTTAAGCTGATTTCCTGAGGTTTATATAAATTCTTGAGAGCTGTGTCATGCTGCTGTCTGTAAATGATTGACATTAAACTGACCTTTATAAAGCAAGTAAAAAAATAAAACTTGTATTTAGGCAATTTTTTTTGTCTTTGCTTTTTGGTTTTGGCAGAGACATTATTTCTCCAGGACAATACAGATTAGTGTGCGCTAGAACTATAAGTTTTTTAGTTCAGATTATAGTTCTAAACACATAGTTTTATATTCCTTTTTTACTGTATTCCATTTTAAAAGAAAGCCTGTTCTGTGGGGGGAAAAAAAAAGCATTAATCATTTAACAAAATTTAAAACCAAATTTGGCCAAATGGCAACTATAAAAGTAGATAGTAGCTCTCAGTTTTATGTGTGAGAACTTGCAATTTTATTTTCTAGTTTTAATTTTACCACTAAAGAAGAAATAGTCGATTCATTCCCTCAGACTAAAATCTTGCAGAACCGAGAGTGAAATAAAAGATTGCAGAGAATAAGAGAAGTGACAGAAACTGTAGAGATATGTTCAGGGAGTACTCCTAGATATTGTTCACTTACTTCTCCTATTTTCCATTGTAGTTTTTTTCCTAGGTATTTTTCCATTCCAGAAAACAGTAATTGCTTAAGAATTAAACTAATCCAGAAGTTATAAATTTGGCTGCTTTTCTTGGGAATAAGGAACATTGAGATGAAGTCAGTAGAAAAACTGGAGCAGTTCAAGTAGGAAAGGAGATAACAACTTAATTCTTAGAATTTCCAAATACTGAAAAGACACAATGCTTATCTTCTTAAATAAGTTTCTAAACCATTTTTAAATTGTTTGTTTTTCTTTCCAGAAATAAAAATAACCCACCGCCTCACCCAGTCCTGTCTTCTATATCAGTTCTTTTTTGCTACCACCTAGGAACTGCTGTAAAAGGCTCATTTCTAATCACAATACTGAGAATACCAAGGATTGTTTTCTTGTACCTTTACAATATCCTAAACCAAAAGGTAGGTATATACTTCTGTAACACTATAAAAACAGTAATTTAAAGATGAGACCATGCGGCAAAAAAGTGAAAAATATATTTCTTGCTTAAAACTAGATGATATTACATGGTTTTTATACTTTATCATGTTTACTTCATTAGGAAAGCTTTTTTCCTCTCAACTCAGATGTCAATGCTTCCTTTTTATTCTCAACTCAGCTATTTTTAAAATCTATTAAACCTACTTTTATTTAGTGTTTATATAAAAAGGTTTTTATGAAGGATAAAGAGAAAAATTGGCAGACTGCTCTATTAAAAATTTTTGCATCATAAATTTTTAAGAAGCGAAAGTAAGAATACTATTGTTAGATTTAAGATCTATTATAGAAAACACTTCATCTGCATTGTAATATGATTTTATAAAGAATATATGAAATAAGAACTATTCCTGAGAGTTGTGTAGTGTCCAAACCACATCTTTTAAGATAAATAAAACATAGAGCTGGGCTGTTTTGAATGTTTTTTGCCTCCTTTTTACCTTTCATGCATCTCCACATCTATTCTCTTCTGCCGGCAACACACCACTGTAGGTAATTCTGGCATTTTTGCAAGGAGGGAGGTCTGTTATGAATATATAGGTCTCATTTTAGGAGAAGATTTAAGAAAAGGTTTTAAATGTAGATCTTTTCCTCTAGGGTTTACCTTGGCCTTGAAACATGTTATGTGTAGTTATGATAGGGTATTTACGTTGATCATACCTATGAAGCATGTGTTTGGTATAGGTTATGAATGCTTAAATAAAAACCCCTTGTAATAAAACACTTGAAGGTTGTGGTCTGAGTTTATGTTGCTTTCACAGGAAAGTTTTGGTTATAAAACTTGGTGAGTCGTGTTACCTAAGAACATTGTATAAAGAGAGTTGGTGGGACAATTTAGAATACTTTCTGCCTTTAGAGAAAGCAGGATAAGTGGACTTGCTTGTTACATGGTTTTGTAATCTGAATAACTGCAGATTTAATCAGCAAAGAAAGATTATTTGTACCTGCAGCACTGTGCTACAGGCTCCTTTTTGGTCCAGTTCCCAAGCGTTCAGTGACATGACCCATAGCTGTAACTGCTGCTAAAGAGGTTAGAAAGTGCTCTGGCCAGCTCATGTCCTCAGTCCTTGGAAGGATCCCCCCAAGAGTAACCTTGCTCCTTTGCATGGCAGAAAGGACAGGCCACGGCCCCTTTCATTGAGGGCCAGAGTAGTGGTACTAAAGGATGGAGAAGTGACGCTGCATTCTTGTAGAGCTCACCCAGGCTTCCCCAACCTTGCAAAAGATGTTGCCGTTCCCTATGAACAGAGAAAAAGTCAAGTGTCTGCAGGTAAGTTTGCAGGTGATTTTAAAGACGTTTTCTACATAGCAGTCTCCAAGCAGAATCAGAGAGGCGATTGTACTGGAAATCTCTTGCTCTAGGCTTTTAACAAACAGTACTTACTGAAATAATTCAGTTTTAGTAAAATCATCTCTCCAGCAATACATAGCAAGAGTAAAGTATTGTCTGTCAGGAGTTTGCATGTATAGTCACCATTTTGAAGGAGTTATTCCTGGAATATTTTCATGAACCTTTCTGGAAAAAGTTCGGAGGTTTGTGGTTTCTGCTTGAACAATGGTAGTTGTTGGGACTTGAGTTTTCTATAGTGACTGGAAGTCCTCTGCTTTCCAAAACAAGATAAAAACATTCTGACCTCTGGAAAAATAATATTAAAAAGACCAAGTATTCCTGAACTGAATTTCCTTCTGTTGAGAAAAACAGCCACTTAAATTTGAAAGGCTGACATGGATACCAAGATGTCTTTTTTTTTTCTTGCATCATCTCTGTGATTAACTGTTCTGAGGTCATGATGCGATGGGGGTGTGGGGGCATGGAACAAACATTAAGGTTTACTGCTCAGTTTTTACTATGAAATTAATAGCTCAATGGTCTATGAATAACCTGTTCTAATATAAGATTTTTCTTCCTGACCTGAAAAATGAATGTACGTTCTGAGTCAAAACACATGTATGTTCATATAAGCCCTTCTACCCATTCTTTTATTTTTGTTCATTAGGATACCAGTCATTTCAGAACTGTGGAAGGTTTTTGATATCAAGTTAAAAATCTCTCCCTGTACTCCCTGGACACTGTGAAGTGCTATAAGGATTACTGACTTGCCTGCCTGTTTTGCTCCCCAGGCAACTGTTAGCTCACAAAGCTGCTCACAGCACTTATTTTCTTTTCCCAGAAAAGAATCTTCCATCCACAGGAAGAAAAAAAAAATGCACAGCTCTTCAGTCATTAAGAGGTCTAAATTAGAAACCATTCCTAAAATCCTAATGGAAATATCTGCTGCCTAAGTGAAAATTTTATCAGAAGAGTCAGTCCCCTGTAAAGCAAGTTTGTTTCTAGAATGATGGTTCTGTTTGAGGCTAATTATGTGTCTAGTTACCAATAATTTCATTTTATTGCAGAAGAATGTGAAGTGCCTGTTCAGCTGCTGTTTCTGCTGGGTTTGCTGCCAGGAAAGTTGCTTAAGATGCTTTAACCAGGTATGCTCTGTCATCTCTGTCCCTCAGCCTAGTCTGGATACGATGTGTGGGTGCCTGCCCCTTAGAATGGCTAAAAAGCCACAGCCAGAGCATGCAGGCCAAAGTTTCCTGCTGGCTGCCTAAACTAAACAAACAAAAGAACCTCCAAGTGTAGGGGAAACTTGTTGCAAAGAAACAGGGAATTGACAAATGTGCAAGGTGCTAGGTTTGAGAAAACTTGTTAATACAGCTTGAGATAGTCAGCCCTTTCAGAGGGCTACTTGCTATTTCTGTAGGTAAGAAGACTTAACATTTTGTTGAGTTGTGCGAGACAGACTCCTGAAACATGGAGAGTCCAGGTAGGAGGAAGCAATGAAGAATTAGGAAACATACCTGGAGATGTGACATTAAACTAGTTACAGTGTTTTCCACCTGAAAGTCCTGAATAAAGAAACGAATGCCTGGCTGATTGCCATTATCAGTAGATCTGGGAATATGATCCATGATGTTAGCAGTCTTGTTTAAAAGGTGTTTTTATTGGAAATGGATGATTTCTGACACACAGCAGTTTTACACATACTTGACACCTCTTTTTTCCTTCCCGATTCTTTTCTCCAAATGTGTTCCAGATTTATATATATAATTGTGAATAGTTATTTTTTGTCTTTGTCATTGCCTTGTTTTTATCTCTGGAGATTGTGATATTCTTAATGTAAAAGGGAGTCATATTTTCACATTGATTCCTCTCTCTCTGGCTGCTGAGTTCTTTGTTCTCATTGCTGAGGGTAGTAGTGAAGTAAATAAGACAATTCTGATAAAGGGTCTGACTTTTCCTCTTAAGTAGATGCATAAATTAGGTTTAATCTTGGACGGTTATGAAGAGAAAGTTTTTAATTTAGTTTGATGCCTTGGGTGGCTACCTAGAAACAGAGACTAGACAAGAGTAAGGGAATAAAGGTAGGTATTTATTTGAAAGGCCTTCAAAGGTACACCCTGGGGAGCCAGAGGCTACTTCCAAAAATGGACTCCAAGATGGACACCAAGATGGACCACGAGTCACGAGTTCTTCACACTTTCATAGGTTTGGTTCATCTGCATATCAGCAAAAATTCGCCAATTAAAACTTTAGCTAATGATATAAATTCTTCGATTTCTCCACCTCTCCAGAGGCCCTGGTTTACACCTTTTGGGCCTAGGGCAGCCTAAGTGTCCTTGACCAACAAGCTCAGAGAGGCTTTCTTATGCCTATCTGGCATAAGAGAGCAGCAACTAACAGGCTACAAGAAACTTCAGAGTTACACACTAGGCAGTACAGGATTTAAAAATATAAAAGCTAGAACCTAAGGCATCAAGTTCACCCTAGATTAAAACTTGTGCAGTGAAATCTCTGAATTTTCCAGGCTTACATTTTCTAGGTAGGTCTTGTGGTCAGTGAGACAAGTCAGACTTGGTGAGGAGTATCAGAGTTCATTTTGACTCCAGGCTTTCCATTTGTAGTCACCCTTTCCCCTTGGCTTGGCTTCTTGCCTTTCAAAGAGATATCCAGCTTCCTAGTGTTTACTTTCTCCAGCTGTTGTATGCTATGTGTTTGTTAAAAGAATTTTTAACTGTAGTGTTCTTCCTTTTGTTTCAGAAGGCTGTATTGTAGCTCTTGTTCCCTTAAAAGATTTCCTGTTTCCTAATCTATTGTTGGCAAATTTCTGGTTTTATATGAGTTGTGATTTTTAACCTAATGATCATAATACGTCTGCTTTTGTTTTGTTTTTTGAATATCTTTTTAGCAAAGGTAATGGTAGTCCACGTGTTCCAAATCCAGAGCAATTTGGGCAAGTTAGAGAAGAAACAAAGCAAGAACAGGCCACAAGATTTTAATAGAACTTTTATCTATGTGAAGGTGTAATATTGGTCTTGGGTTATTGCATCTCATAGAGTAATTNAATCTGTTCAAGCCTGTTTCTTAAAAAAATATATTTTGACTACAATGGAAAATCATAGTCTTTGATTCTGTAAAATCTGTGGCCAAATGTTATAGAGAAAAAAAAAAGAGAGAAAAAATCTGCAGTTTTAAGCAGCTTTGACATATTGCTTGATTAATAGAAGTAGTGAACTCTTAAGAGCTCCTACTGAGATTGGTGAAACCTGCTGGGAACAACCTAGAAATTTCCCATAGATGTTGAACATGGACTTGAGAGTAGGACTTGGGAGGGAGGGGTTAAAAAATTGCTTGTACCTGTGTTTCTAACATTTTCAAAGTATTCTTTAAGTTTAGATTTTGATTTTTTGTACCTAAAATGTGGAACAGCTGTTGTAAAAGTTGGTCCAAAGATCATTGTGTACATTAGCATTCCTTACTATTTACAATTCCTTTGCTTTTTATTTTAGTATTACTTTCACTATAGTGAAAAGCATATAATTACCTGGAACTCTAAAAAAAATGATCCAATCACTTCGGCACGATTTTCTTCAACCTGTTGTTATGCTGCTTAGGTAACTTAAATTCTTTCTGTTCCTTCATTCATAAGTTTAATCAGGATTAAACAAAGCATTTTGTTTTCCCTCTGAGAACTTGCAGATGAGAAACAGGTGCTGAAGGAAGTAACCCTGGTGATAGAATGCAAGCTTCTTTCTTCCCATGCAGAATCAACCAAGTGCTCTATTATGTTATCAAAGAGTACTTTTTGGGCTGGAGTACTATCCTGCATGTGGGCTTTAATACTGACTTTAATAGTTGCATGCATCCCTGAAGTGACTCATTCTCTGCAAGCTCAGTTAAGTTTTGTTGAGCTCTCCTGGAAGTTAACTGGAACAGGCCAAGGAGTTACCCTGTCACCTTCCCATCATGACACAGAGCTGTGCTAGATGCTGGCAATTGTCAAATTTGCAGGGGTGGTTGTTGGAGGAGGGGTAATGCAAGCCCAGTGTCCTGCGCAGATTGCAATACGGACAATTGCATTCAGCCTTCCTAAATTTCTTGTGGATTTGCAACTGGATCCTGTGCTAAACTGTGGTGTAGTGTTGCTATGTGCTGTTAAACAGTTCACTCCTTAAGCTGTTCCACTTCAGTCATGGGCAAAGTGATTCATGTGTGTGTATAATCCATTAGTAACAATTGTAAAGCACTCTGGGTTCTGTGGCTGAAAAGTGCTTTCTGAATATAAAGTCATTATCCTTACTTGACAGTTCTGTTTGCCAACACTTGTCAGAATTACCACAGATTTTTCATCTGGCTCTGATGGTTTCAGTATGTTCCAGATAAACATATCCAGTCATCTCAAGTAAAATCTAGGAGATTAAAATTTTTCTTCTCTAAAAAGAGTATACTGTTTTTTAATGTGGTTTGGGAATTACAAGGTCTGTGTCTCTCCTGCTTTCTTAAGTTGTAGTGCCAGTCTTAACTTTAGATATGTCAAAGTGCTCACATGTTCTCCTTTTACAGCCTTGTTGAAGTGACTTTTTTTAAAAACAATACAACTGTATAGTTTTGCTTTTCTGTGTCTGCTTTGGGTCCATCTGAAGCCAGTTGGCTAAGTGACCCCTCCAAAGTGCAGTGCCTGGATTTCTAAAGGGGTTGCTGAGCAGGGTGTGGTTTCTCTGTGTTCATCAGCATGTTTGCTGCAGTGCAGCCTTCTGGGCTTTCAATGAATGTCAGTAAATTCAGCAGTGTGTGAACCCCATTTCCTAGGACAGAGACCCTTCCCTGAGACTGAAAGCCAGCAACTGTCTAGTGTAATAAACCAGAAGCAAGTCTGTCTAATGGCTGTATATCCATGGCAGTTGGTTGTCTCTTAAACTTTGGATGGAAGCCTATCAGGAGGTTTCAGTTAAATGCCTTGTGGAGAATTCACCTAGATAAAACCAAAATTCATGCATGCTATTGTAAAGCAGAGTTCTCCTCTGCATGCCAAACACATTGTGCCTCACACCACCAAGTACTTCTTTTTCCTCCCCAAAACAACACTGCATTTTAATTTTATTGGCAAAATTGCTTCTAGATATAGAGCTAATTTTTCAATCCTCTTGAAAATACAGGGATAAAATGTTCGTATTTTAAATATGTTTATTTTCCTTCTACAGACTTTATGTAATAATAGGAAATAAAATTCCTCAGGTCTTTACTTGTTCTGTAGGATGAACCGTGTAGGGAATAGAGTTGAACAAAGCTGACTAATTCTTACTTTGATACCTTTCTCTTCTTCCCTATCCCATTAAGAAGAAACAAAAGGGGGAAAAGAGAGAGAGAAAAAAATAAAAGGCAATTAAGCAAGTGACTGGTAATTCAATGCTTTTAAGCAGAGAAATTTATGAACAGCTCTCTGGAAATCTTCAGTTTGATTTATTTCAGAAATCCCAAACAAGAACATTTTCTCACTAAGTGCAGAAGCCATTGAAAGCAACCCCAGTAATGATGTAATCATGATACAGTGGGCACATAAAGCAGGATCCTTTTGATCCAACCCTATCATTGAAATGGAGCCTACGTGTAACACTGTGATGCGGCAGGAAAGGACACCCAACTACCCTCTGAGGAGAAAGTTGTGTTGGTCCTACCCACTGGATGACAGCCATGGAGGGAGTAGATGACACAGAGGGTAGGAAGCAAGGAAAGTTGGAACTTTTCTCCAGTAAGCCCAGACTGTAAATATAAAGTGGAATGCAAATAAATGAAAGTTGTGCTTTTTGGACTGCTTGGGAAAATTCAGGAGATTATTGAAGATTCCCTACAGATGATAATTAGCCTAGGAACAAAAAATAACCATTTCTGTGTTAGCTGTGTGCTTATTGATTATAAGTGGAGGAGGAGAATATTCTCCATGTGTTTGTCAGCCACAGGACAATAGCCTTTATTTAACAAGGTTGCAGGAAGTACCGAGTCAGTCCTGGGTGGTACGAGATGAAACACACTGGAAAGAGGGGGACAAGTGCCGTTGTACAAGTTGCTGGTTATGTGCTCGGTCTTACCTCTCTGGGGGGACTGGAATATCCTGTGACAAATGAAGGGTGAGAGCAAGCCCATTAGCCATCTATGAGACAGCAGGGAGGGATAAAAGCCAGACAAGATCCACAGAAAAATGAGTAGATGTAAACTGTTCATGAATAAATGTTGTCTGGAAGTTGGAAGAAGGTTCCTAAGGACCAGAGGACAACTGTCTGGAATAGCTCCAAATGTAAGGCCTGGGAGAGGGGAAGTCCTAAGTGATTTAAAGAGAGAGTTTTCCACTTAAGAGGAGAAGATTTGTATAATGTGCTAATCTGAAATAGGCAGGGACTGGAGTGGCTGAAAGTCCCTTCCAATCTTGTATGTCCTCATCTCTTCAATGGAGCCTCACAAGGCCTGCCTTGCTCTCATTTCCCGCCACTGTCTGAGAGTCATGATAAAACTTTCTCACCAGACCACTAACTGCTGCACAGCAGCCACAGTCATTGCCTCTTGCTACCAGTGGATTTTGTTTTCTGAGGGGCTTCCACTGGCAGCAGTGACACTTGCAGGCTAAGACACTTTAAGGTCCAGCCTGAGCTGGACCCCCACTGCACTGGGGCTAGTTAACCAGGGCAGCCCCCAAGAGAGTTGGCAGCAACAAGACCAGATCAAGCTGAAAATACCAGCAGAGCAGAAAAAGCTGAACTGGGATGAGAGACCAGCATGTCTCCTTCTTCTCTTTTAAGAAGATTCTGTTGCTATGGCAATTCTCTCTTCCCCAAGGCCATTTTATGAAAGCAAGCCCTAGAATGGAGGACTGAATTCAGCTGTTACACAAAGTAGCAATTATTCTCAACAATTTGGGAACTTACAGCCTGGATCTGAGCCACAGTGCCTTTCTCATGAAACTACCAGGTCACTTTTTCCAAGACCTTTGACATTCTGTGTTGTGAGGCACAGAAGGATATATTCTTTAAATAGTTTTTTTTTGCATACTGTGGTATTTGGAAATATGTAAACATTCCCATTCCCTATTTATTCATCTTGACACTGAGAAATCAGTGTCTAGTTCCCAGGCCCCAAGCCAGAAGAGGCTTGTGTTCTTCAGAGAGGTGGCGATATGAGATCAACTTGCTGGTGCAAGGATAAAGGCTGCTCCTGACTGTCTCCTGTGCTTTCTGACCAACCCTATGCTATCAATGCAGTCATTACTTGCTTGTCACCAGAGCAGGGACTACCATTGTAAAAGGTCAATTCATTAAGCAAAGATAAAAATATAAGAGCTATAATATGTACATAAGGATCAGACTGAGTCTCTTTCTAGGTCTAGTATCCCATATTCAGCAGTGACTGTGAGTAAATGCTAAGGTAGAATAAAAGAATATTTCCCTGTCTCTGTGCTGTTTCTGAATCTGTTTTCAGCCTAGGACTTCTTGAGCTGAGTGTGTTTTCTGCGTATTTAATAACTCTCAGCTGATTCCTTTTCCCTGAAATTCTCCATCTCCATTGAGTTCATGTGAACTTCTAGCAGCTAAAGCATCCTTTTTCCAGCAGTTCACAGTTTACAGATTTATAGTGAGAAGAAATACCATCTGTTTTCAAATTTGGCTCCTACTGCTTCATACTGCCCTGCCCCTGCCTGGTCTTTGTTCTGGAAGGAACAGTGAGCCATCTAACCCTACACAGCCTCTCTGCATTTCTCAGGGAGTCGGTAGCCTTCTTGCTGCATCCTCCTTCAGTTATCTCTTTTCCAGACAGAAGAGTCTGGTGTTCCCCAGACGGAAGACATTCCATACCTTTTGGATCATTCCTGCTGCCCTTCTCGCAAATATTTTCAAGTCCACTAAAGCTTTTGTGCATAGAAAAAGAATGTATTCTGTAGAAAAACGTATTTAAATAGCCTGTGTCTAGATGTTAGCAGGTTCTTAACTGACCATGGTCTACCATCTTAGCCTTCACAACTATCTTTCATTTTAAAGGCTTTGGATTATTGCATGTATCCTGCAATTTCAAACTTAGTGGGATGTCTAAGCTTTTTAGTCCAAAGGATTTGCAAATATAGGTAACAGCTTGTGTGTGTTAGGTGTTCCTTGATGAGTAAGGATGAGAAATCACTTGAGCTCATTTCTGTGCAATGCTGAGTTTCATGGAAGCATACATTAGCTTAAATGATGTGTTTTGCCACGGAGAACGTGTAGATTTCTATGTGGCTGGATGGGATCAGGGTATGGGGTCTGTATGAGAAACCTGAGAATTGTGAGGCAAGTGTATGAAAAAAGATTCTAGGCTGAACAAGAAACCCTCCAAATATTTTTTTTTTCTCAGAAATGTATTTTTCGCTAAAAGGTAGAGATTACTTGGCTAAGTCTTCCAATTCTGCTGGTAATATTCCTGCTTCACATATGTCTGACTAGGTTTGTAGCCTTCAGCAGCTCATTAATTTCTGTCTCTCTCTTATTCCCTCTATAATGTTAGATTATTACCTGGCTGCCTTTGTTTCTTGACTATTATCATTAGGTAATGCTTACATGATTTGTTTAAGTTATAACTGCTATAAATGCCATTTTTTATCAGCTGGTTTGTAACACAACAAATCCCTGTGCAGGTAGTGTACTCTCTCCAGCGTTATTTTCAGTCTTTCCAATATAACCGTTCTAGTTAATAAATATCAGAAATTCTTTTCATTGCACATTCTTTGAATACCAAAGTGGCTACTTCAAGAGTGCAAACAAATGGGTATTTATTTTAAGTTTGGAAACAATGTTTGTACAAGAACATATGCATTTTCAACATTCCTTTTAATTTTTAAAACACTTTTTTTGCAATTTATAATGAACACAGAATCTGTTTAATTTATTGGCAAAATTTATACTGACCTCAGCAGGTCAAGATCTATTCTGTGAATTTAGTTCTTAAGGGACAAAAACAAACTTGGAAAACACTTTTCCACTTGATGTCTCTGTTCCTTGTCTGTTTAATGGGAATGATGAAACAGACTCAACTCACAGCACATTATAAAGAGAAATCTGTTTGTGTCTGAAATATGCAGTGACAGCTACAGATGGAAGACAGAGGGAGCATGATGTGAGGCCATCTACCCTCTGCCTGTGTCCTGGGCCAGCAGGGCTGGCAGTGGCAGCTCTCCTGCTGCTGCATCCTGGGATATTCTGGTGTGACAGCATCCTGCCAGGAAGGGAACAGCATCAGGATAAATGAAAGTTAGCACAGAAAGCATTTTTTCCTGTTTAGAAATGAAGTGAACTTGCTTGTTTAAACATATTTTTATGCAGATACTCTTTGCATTTCTGTAGAGTTCATTGGAGTCCCTGATTTTTCATAGAGTAGGCAATAAATCCATGGTCTTTATTTATACTTTTTCCATCTATGGATGTATTTACTAATATGTAAATACAATGTTTACAGAATGTCTAGTTTTTTTCTTTACTCTCAGAGGAAAAATAACTATTTTTCATATAAATAATATCCACAATAAAGAGAGAAAAAGTCTTTGATTGCATTTAATCAATCTTCTTTCTTTTTCTTTCTTTCTTTCTTTCTTTCTTTCTTTCTTTCTTTCTTTCTTTCTTTCTTTCTGTCTTTCTTTCTGTCTTTCTTTCTGTCTTTCTTTCTGTCTTTCTTTCTTTCTTGACAATGCCATTCTAGCTTTGCTGCACTACAGTATGCTACAGAAGTTGCTCAGGGCTAAAACTGAACTCTACAGAAATAAAATTTCTTTTCCTCAGATATCTGAAATTATTTTGTATTTTGAATTGTAAATAAGAAAAAAACCAGATTTTTGAACAGGAAGTGCCTTCAGTAGGCCAGTGTAATTCACTTTCAGCAATCCCCTTATGGGCTGGTTTTCTCACTTCCAGGTGAAGCAGAAAGCAATGTAAGCACCACGTACATGTTTGGGTTTATAAATTCCTTCAGAACAGTAATCCCTTGCACACTGTAGTTCTTACTGACCATACCAGATGTGACTGAAGTTTTTGTGGCATAATCTACCTTCTCGTACTTTGAGTAAAGGGAAACTGCTCATAAGAATTGCTGGTAAAGCCCAGAAATGTTTCAAGTATCATAAGAGCTGCTTTTCTTAGCTGATATTTTGGACATGGTTTCAAAACCTTGTTGAGGAGTTCCATCAATGGGACATATATGTCAATTTATGCGTAAGTGCAAAAATAATCAAATCCATGAAGGTAAATATTCTATCCTCCCCACCTGTCCAGGCAAGTTTCCACAAAGGGATATAATGTAAAATTCTCAATACATTGAAAAACTGGGAGTGCCCCAATTATCTGTTGTTTGGAGTGGGGTGGGGCATGTGACCTTACAGTCACTGGTCTAGTCCAGGATCCTTCATGAAAAGCTTTATTTTATAGCTATGACCATAAGCTTGAATTTCACTAGTATCTAAAGTGTTTGAAAGAGTCACGTGTAAAAGTTGTTTAATCATCAGCCTTTAATGACCCAGTAAATACATAGCTTCATTGTTCCACTTACATAGTTTGCCAGCAGTGTTGGAGACAGATAGTCAGTAAGTTTGGATAGTGTGACTCCAGGTGTTTTCTGGTAATTTTGTCATATTCATTCACAAAAATTGGGGTAGAGAACTTTGGTGTTTTAAAATAAACTGGAAAAATGTGGCTTCAGAAATTTATTTAGTCACTATTGTAACATTTGCTAATGGTGAAAATTATGTAGAAAAACTCTTTGTATTTAGAAGTATAGGTATTATAATAATTTGAAATAAAATTGCCATATTATGCAAAATAGCTCTTTATATTCATAAAGTCAGTATTTTGAAATAGAGTTTAAGGCTT
This sequence comes from Eulacestoma nigropectus, assembly GCA_013397775.1. Classification (NCBI taxonomy): domain Eukaryota; kingdom Metazoa; phylum Chordata; class Aves; order Passeriformes; genus Eulacestoma; species Eulacestoma nigropectus. The sequence continues at coordinate 1,517,704 of VZTE01005845.1, read as the reverse complement.
TGCATTTTACTGAAGTAAAATCTAGTTTATGAGTCTTTCGTCTCTCACTGCATTATTATCTTATGTCATTTCAGCATGCATACACAACTACAGCCATGAATGGGACAAATTTTTGTACATCAGCAAAGGATGCTGACTGTATTTTGGCAAGGAACTCTGCTAAACTTGCATCCATTAGTTGTTTTGGAGATTTTCTCCTATTTTTAGGAAAGGTAAGAGTAAATAAAAATAACTGTTCTGTAAAAATGAAGTGAAAAATCAGGTTTGATTATCTTTCATATACCTAAAGTAAATAAAGTTTATCTTTGTTAAATTCAGTGTTGTTAATGCTATAAAATAAGTTTGGGAGAGAAGAATATTTGAGGAATTTAACTTTGCAGAGTTATTTAGTTGTATCATAGCAGCATCCTTGGTGCCACTCTGGCAGTTCCAATTGCAACAAGTCTTTAGTAAATACATGGCAAATGGTTTCCTCTGCCCTATGGAATTTATACATGGAATTGAACACAAAGTGTCACAACTATGTGATGCCGGAAACTGCTTAGCTATCTCCCAGATGAGATGAGCTCTTAAAATACTGGCTGTAATGTATTTGCCTCAGGGTTTGGGGGGATTGGTTTTTTCATGAGAAATATTACTACATGATTACTGAGGCTGCACTGCTCTCTCACTGCCCTTTACAGGTGTTTGTTGTATGCTTTACTGTTTTTGGAGGATTGATGGCATTTAACTACCACCGGGAGTTGCAAGCTTGGGTAGTTCCTTTGTTGCTGGTTGGATTTTTTGCCTACCTGATGTCCCACAGCTTTCTGTCTGTGTTTGAAGTCACAGCAGATGCCATGTTCCTTTGCTTTGCTATTGATATGGAAACAAATGACGGAACTGCAGAGAAGCCATACTTTGTGGATCAGGAGCTGCTGGTAAACCCCACTGATCACAGCAAAGATATTTGAGACATTCTAAGCTTTTAAGCACTTTTTCTTTCCCCAAGACCTAGTAATGTGAACCCACAACCCAAGCTATTTCCTTTCTAACACCTTAGAACAGGATGGACTTAGGAATACAAGTACATTAATTTATAAACTGAAGTAAATGGCTCCCTCTAACTCCTGTGTGCTAGCTATGACCGGCTGTCTTCTTTTAGGTCATATTCTGTAAGTAATGGCTAACTGTTTAGGCCTAATTAGATATATTGTTGGTAATTAAAAAGTATAAATAAATAGATGAGCCAGGTGCAGAAATTGATCCATGGGGTGCCCTAAGATTAATGATTATATTTCTTGTGACTCACTGTACAGTAATGAGTGTACAAGTAGCAGGTCAGGAATCCATTCCACATCCTACAGATGCTGTAGTTCTGAACAAACTTTATGCAAATCTGAGTTGCTCTGCTTCATACCTTTACAGATTCTTTTGCCAAAACACTGTCTTCTATCTCTTCATTAAACTCTTCTGCCTCTGGACAGGTTGTTCTGTGTCTTTACCCTTGTAATTACTGTATTGTATTATCTTCAGTACTTAGCTAATAGTGATGTAGTTCTGTAACTGAAGCATTTGAATATATATGTGCCACCCCTTTCTAAATAACAGAATATCTGAAGATGCAGGTATTTGTTTCCTTTTGTGCTATTTTTGACACTTCTGTCTTTTCCTTCACTAACCATGCAACGGAGAAAATCTTAGTGATCCATGAAAAGGAATACCCAGCAGCCAGAGTAGCTCGTATGACGCAAATGTTCTGGATGGATTTCTTCAGGACAATGTCAGAAGAACTGGTTTTGGGTTTTGTTTTTTATTTATTTTTTTAATGCTGCTGTTAGAGGTTCTGCAATATTCACAGAATTTTGTTGAGAACAACAACAAACAACAAAACAATGAAAAGGCAGCCTAAAGATAGGCTTAACCCTTTGTACAGAAGACAGCAGATATATATTCTTTGGCTTTGGTTCAGAATAGTACTTAAGCACATCGCCTGGATAGGAATATGAAACCGAATGGAAAACTCTGAAGCCTTGACCTCTGTTCTTCCCTCTCTGTTTTGCCAAATGCTAAAATACTTCTTAAGCCAATTTTCCTTCATGAAGCAGAGGCTTTCCTTTCTCCACTTCCAAAATTTGTGGTAGTTTCTCTTTAACTCTGGTCTTAATTCTGTGTAATTAGCCATGCCCTAGAGCTGTGGGTGACGAGAGGATTTCCCACAGGGACAAGGAGTCTTCCAAGCAGGACAGGCTCTGTACCCTTGTATGGAAAAACCGTGGGCAGCACATCCAAACTCCTCCGCATTGTATGATCAAGAGTATGTTTGCTCACACAGACAAGAATTTGGAGTTTCCCAACACATGAAGGCATTTGACTTGTCTGTGTTACAATCAGGTTACAAACATCCTGGGGGTGGAAGGGAGGCTTTGTGGCCCTCAGGACAATATGCAGCAGTGGGCAGAGAGCCGTGGGAGGGATTTCATACAGCCGGAATCCTCATTCCTACAGTAGGAGATATAACAGAAATTCTTGATTCATCCTTCTCAGTTGCATTCATCACTTTTGCTGCCTCTGCAGTCCCTCCTGGTATCACTCAGTGTCATCCAGCCAGGAACCAGCTACAGTTTCTTACCCCTGGGCTAATTATCTTCCTCTACCAGGTATTTTTATTTGCATAATTGTTTCCTTTCACAAACGATCTCACCCTGGTTTTTGCTTGTAGACCTTTGTGAGTCAGAGTAACAAGTTAACAGAAGGGCAAAACCACAGAAGCACAAGACCATTCCAGGATGTTGAAGATGGGACAGAGCTCCAACCTATGGTGAGACAGGAGCATGGGATGTGTATTTAGCTGCTAGCTAATGTGTTTGCCTTTATGTTCCAAGAAGAAGGGATGGAGGTTATCATGTATCTTCTGATGTCTCACAGCAACCAATATGCTGTACCCAGTATCCTGGTTTTTCTTCTATTGCTTTCCCTCCTCAAGAAACCCTCTGTTAGTGCAAAATGGATGGGTCAAATATTCCTTTTCTACTTTCTTCATATTCCACATTTTGCCCAGCAGAGGAAGAGAAAGTTTGGCCTGTGGCAAGGGGGTGGGGGATAAATGCTATTCAGATAGTCTTTCACTTGCCTGCTGTAGCAAAGTCAGAAGAGTGGTAGGCTGCTTAATTTTGTGCCAGAACTGCTGAAGTTCCAGACCTCTAAGATCAGAGTTTAGAAGCCTTTCCTCTTCCCCCCACCCCCTT
>VZTE01005845.1:1486455-1514177 GCA_013397775.1 Eulacestoma nigropectus | reverse complement strand
TTCCCTTCCCTTCCCTGAAACTTCCCTTCCCTTCTTATCAATATATATATTTATTTACTCTGTTTTATGATGGGATAACAAAGCTGAGGTGCCAGAAGGGAGTGTTTCCCCACACCCAGGCTTGAGAAAGTCCTCAGAGTCAACACTCACTCACTGATATCTGAAAAAATACTGCAATTGCCCAACCTGAGAAGCTGCCCCAGCAAGTTCAGAATCAGGACTGATTTTCCCCAAGCATTGTGGGGGCCACGCTAGGGCTGCTAGAGAAAGATTCTGCAGGAACAGCTCCTCTGGCACCCACACTTGCTGGGCACTACTACACATCCTCTGCTGTCACAGCTACTTACACAAGTAGATGTCAGTGTTTTTTCTTGATCTGCTTTCAAAAGGTACCAGGCTCTAGTGAGCTCTCACACAATCCTGTGGGCATTCTGCTACAGGCAGAGCACTCCTCCAGTTTATTACTACAGTGAGGGATAGTTGTACTAAATTTTTTCATTGTTTGCGTCTGTTATTGCATTCTTCAGTAATTTTTTGCCAAGCACAGAAACCAGAGGGTGGGTGGGTGTCATTCCCTGCAAGAAGATTGTGGATTTGAGATACAAAAGAACCTTAATTGTTTTCCCAGTTTACTCTTATGACATTTAAATGCAGAAACAGAACGAGTGCTACACTTTATTTGACTCTGTTTTTCTCTCTTTGTAGACTTGAATGTGAAGTACACCAGGAAGTGTGGAAGCAGAGCAGCAAAAATGGCCATAGAAGTAAGGGTTACCAATACCCCAGGACAAAGTATTAGTTCTCTAAATCTGTTGTATCTTCTGCACTGGTAAAATGACACACAATCTGTTTGTATGAATAAAATATTTTGTGTGTCATCACATCTGATTTTTATTACTACACTTGTTATGATGGTCTGAAAGTTGTTAATAAACTTACTCTTTGTAAATTTCTATGTTGTCAGACTAAAATTACAAAGTCAAAAAGGTCATGGAGCTGTCCTTGTATTGTGTCTGCTAATATGATTTTTTCAGGCTTCTCTGGGAATGCTGTGTCAGTCATCCCTAGATCAGTAAATGCAGAAACATTTGTAGAGGAGGCGCTCTGAGATGACTGTGTCCTGATTTATTCTGCATAACTGAACAGCCAATTAAGGAACAGACTGAGCTCACTGACGGAAATTACCCTTGATAGAAATTCTCTGTAGTCAAGATAATTAGAAGTTATGAGGTAGGTGTCTTTCTTTTAATTACACTCTTTTGGGAATAGTTTTTACAAGTTCTTATCATAAACTGTCCAGCTCCTCTCCAAAAGGCAGATGAGGCATAGTCCTTCCTTCCTTCCTTCTGCAATTGAACAGACAAAGCAGAAAAATTTGTATCTGGATTTAGAGCTTGATGAAGTAGCAGATGACAGAGATAGAAGAACAGGACAGACATGAGATTAAAGGATGTTATAAATAATACTTTATAGAACATTAGCTGTAACATGGGTGTGAAATACATCATGGAGGAATGTAGCGACTGTCAGGGGTGTAGTCAGAAGAGGAACGTAAGTGTAGACACTTAAAAAAACTAACTTGGTAACAGTCTTCCAGCATTTTCTTGTGAGCAATTTTAAAGCTTGTTTAAACTTTGTACCTGGATCCTGACGGTAATACACTTTGAGGGCTCCACCTTGTTCTGGGTATGGAGTTTTAGATTTTATTCAGTGGCACATTTTATTCTCTTTGTTCAAAAGCTCCTTTAAATTTTGTTTGAGGAGAGGTTTGAGGTGGGAAAATGATGCCAGCCAGGGATTTCAGTAAATTATCAATACAGGAAGTGAGACATCACTGCAGGTAAGTGACTCAGAACTGTCTTATTGAATATATTGATAAACCCTTGATTAGTCACAGCTTGGAAATGATGTACAGAAAAGCTCATTGATGGCCTGAAAAAGAAATCTGTTTCATTTAAATACGTTATCTGGTCTCCTGCTGTTGAAAGGAGACTAGTTATCTGCTAGGGAATGCTAAGAAATACTTGCTTTTTATTCATCGTTTAATTAACTTCAGTCTACTTTAATATGAACCACTTTAAGAAGTTGTGGAATATAAGGTAAATGATGAAAAAGGGAAAGAAATAGATTAATTACTTTCTGCCTGGCAGGTCTGTACCCTTGGATACTTTCGGTGCTCGGCTTGTGGATGCTGTGGGAACTTCCAAAAAGTCCTGAATAAGCAATAGCTCGTTAACCCTGAGGAAGTGTGCAGATATGGTACTTACAAAGGAGCAAAACTTTTCCTCTGTCATGGGTTTGCCAAGATTGCTTCCAAGCAGCAGTGTCTTCACAATGTAAACATGATATTTACCAATTTACAAAGCATAAGAGGTTTGCTTTGAAGTTAAAAAGCCTCCAGTTCTTATTACACATTCAGGGTTTTTTTCCTGTTTGTATTTGATACTCACACTGTATGTTTTGGCCTTTGACTCAGGAACTTTGGTGGAAAAAAGAGAGGGAAATTTTTATCTAAGTATGTCCGTTTTCAGACAATCCCTAGATGACCTTCAGAGGTCCCTTCCAATCTCAACAACTCTATGGTTCTGCTCATTGCAATTATGATGCAGTGTCATTGCCTTCACCACAGCTCCAGAGTGCAGAAAGGACTCTTACAGACACTTCCTACAAATTCTGGGTTAACTTTTAAAGAAGGAAGGCACTGAAAAATGCTGGTTAAGCTGTATTTGAGTGTATTCTGTTTAAGGAATACTGTATTGTCATTAGTCCAGAAATTACATTATAAAATAAGTTTTGAGAACTGTGTGTATTTTTACAGAAGACTTCCAAATACATAGCTTTTCATTAAATTTGTATAGAAAACATAGCTTTATAGCTTTCAGTTACAACTCAAGACCTCCCAGTCTTACCTACATTGCACTAGCAATTGTGTTAACAACCTCCAGCTGCAGCATTCCTGTGTGGCAGGAGTCCTCACCTGAGTTAGAGGGATAAGGCACTCCTACAGAAGTTGATGTGCACTAGCAATTGTGTTAACAACCTCCAGCTGCAGCATTCCTGTGTGGCAGGAGTCCTCACCTGAGTTAGAGGGATAAGGCACTCCTACAGAAGTTGATGCTATTCAGTGCTTGTTTCTCAGTGCTGCCTTCCCCTGCAGAGTACTGTAGTCAGGCAGCTGCAAAGGAGGCTGTATGTAGGCACAGCTCATGGGAATACAGTTCCTGCTGGTTCTGAGGGTGGGCTAAGCCACTTCCAATAATTTGGGGTCTGCCCTGCAATGCAGCCCAGCAAGTGTGGACTCGTCTTTCCTGCAGCTGTGGAAGATTAGATTCAGCAGAATGAAAGGTACCTTTATAACTATATTCCTTAAAAATAGGAGACAGGGACTACCGGTGTCTGTTTACCAGAAAATGGCTCATTATTACAGCCTATTGTTTTAAGCAAGGCAGTTTGATTTCTGTCTTGCTTGGTGCCTACTTCAAACTCTCAATTCAGTTATGATTCCACTGGATACCTCTGTGGATGAAAGAAAACATGCATACTGACAACAGTTTGAGTGTCATTTGTTTCTTCTGTTCAAGTACATAAATAAGGGTGTGCAAGTAGTTTAAAGCCTAAGTTTTGGATTCAGAAGGAGCAGGAAAGAGGGCATGGTCAGGCTTTCAAAAAGTGATTGCTTTCACCCAAACTATAAAAACAACAAAGCTTTTGCTGTTGATTGTAGAACTGCTTTTCAGCATTCAATACAACAATTCTAAATAGTTAAATACTATTATTTTGAAGGGGGAGAAATAGTGTCACTTAGGAAGAGCAGGCCTTAACAGACGTGTTGCTAATAATTCTCTTGCCTCAGATGCAGGGCTTGGACCAGTGACCTCTAGAGAGCCTTTCTAATTTAAATTCTGTGAAATAAATAAGCTTAAGACTTACACAACAAATAGGTCAGCTGAAAGTCAGATCACCACATCACATTCAAAGTTGATAGAAGCTAATGGAGCACACATAAACCATTTCCAGTCTGGAAAGGAAGATCCTTCATAAACCCAGAACTTGCAAATGTAAAACATTTTGTATGTGAATGTAGTAAGTTTAAACTGCAGTGAACACTTTTAAGATAACCTTGAATTATTTTACACAAGTCAGAAACTGCAACATTGGCCCCCATTGATACATGCTCTTTTTTCTCCTTTTAAAAACAGTGCATGTAAATTAGTATAGCCTCTCTGCACTCCATGGTGAGGAAGAAAGCATCCTCCATTTAGGAATAAAGCTCTGCTATCAGTAACTGAGTAACTGGGATTGCTGACCAGCAGGCACAAAGACGGGGTATCTCTTTACATAATCTAAAGCAAGGGTGTTTTGAGCTCTCCAAGTGATGGTATAAAGGCAACAGGCTGAAGCAGAGGCAGCAATAAATATGTGATCCTTGTTTGCCTTGAGAAAATGGCAGGGATTTAGTGAACAGCTAAGGATCTCTGGTCATAACCTCAGAGTCATGAAGAGGAGAAGTGAACCTGGCTGTAAAGGACCTACATTCCTCTTCTATTAAGTCAGTGTCACTCATTCCTGAGAGATTTTTACAACATTGTTAGATTAAATCCCACAGAAAAGAATGAATGTGAACTGCAACAGACCAGAGTTCTACATTACCCTTAACACAGGCAAAGGTGATGCTTATTTGGGAATAATTCTTGTGACATCTAATCTTTAAGACTGGTAGCATAACAAATGAGACAAGATCATCTACGTACCTTTAAGAAAAAAATATTTATTTATAAAAATACAATGGGATCAGTTTGAGAAGTGTGGCAATAAATACAGTTCAAGGAAGAAAAAAAGCATTTCTACATGGATATATTATGGCACAATAAAAGGTAAATGCACCATCAATCATGGAACTTCTGTTGGCTCAAGACTTTGTACAAGCTCCCTTTTTAGTAAGACAACTATTTCTAAGTTTGGTCAGTGTTGATAATGGAATGAATACACAATCACAAATGCACACTTATGTCTAACGCAGGACTTACCATTAGCAAACAATACCTTAAGAAACATAACAATGATATTAAATCACTAATGAGATATCTTAGATTTAATTGGCAAAGACCAAATGTAACTTTAAGCATAAGATTCTTTTATCTTCTCTGGAGAAAAGCTGTAAATATGTAAAATGAAGGCTTAACTTGATATGTAAAGACCTACTTAAGTAGAGATTGTGAGAATGCATAGCTCCTTATTAAACAACCTGGCCGTACGAGAGCACTCCCCCTTTCACAGTATTCCTTTTACTTCATATGCAGTTATTGTTTATGCTGTAGACTACAACTGTTACAGCACTAAAGGCAACTAGACAGGGAGAGGGCAGAGAAAGGAAAAAGGAATGTATGTAAGGCAGTATTTCTTTAGGTACATTAAGCGTAGTGTGTAGGAAAGACAGGTAACAATTCCACAAGGCTAGTTTCGTTCTTACTGAATAAAATAATGGACTAATACTGAACTTTTGATGCAAAGCTAGTAATCAATGCCCTGGTCACTGTACTGACCATGGTAATCTCTTTGATAGTCATCTTGGTACTCTCCGTGATAGTCATCTGGGTATTCTGCCTGATAATCACTATCGCTGATTTCTGACCCGTTAGTTCCTGTTCCTTGGCTGCCATTATGAATGACAGGTTCTGTGGGTGCAGCACAGTACTTAGGGTCATACACTTGCCGTCCAAGCCCATACACACTCATTCCCTTCTGTGAAGCTACTTTGTTGGTACCCATTTGTAACGAAATAGTTGAGTTATCCACAGGTTGTAATATGTGCTTCTGATCGTAGATGTCTCTCCTGGTACCTGGTGCCAGCATACCAGCCTAATAAAACAGGATTGCAGAGGTTCAGTGAGAAGGTCAAGAGCTGTGATTACTAGATTTATGATCTCAACTAGCATGCCTTACTGAAAGTGCTGAAAAGTAGGAATTAGAGTATAACAAAACACAGCACAGCAGCATGTGTTCACTAGTAGGTAAGTCACAGAAGAAAGTCCTTGCAGAAAGGTCCAATTTATGTTCCTCTTTGGAAAGAATATACTAAGTACTCTGAGTAAGGTGGTGCCACTAAGCACTTTCTTTTTTGCCTCTGTCTAGTTAATACTTAAAAGGAAGTTACTGTTTTCTTCTGGCATAACACTGCCAGCAGGAAATTCTAGAAGCACCAGGTCAATTTTACGCCTTAAGACACTCAGCACAGAACACACTGGTTAAGATAAGAGATTCAAGTTCCTCAATTACTACATAAGAGCACAGCCGAACTCTACCCACTCACTGCTTCCTGTTAGACTCTGCTACTGGGCACCACTCCAGGCTTTCCTGTACCAGTGGGCTGAGAGCTGTGTCCACCCTGCACATGTCACACACAGTTCTGCTTACCTGACTGGCTCCTTTGTTAGTGCCCATCTGTAGGCTAATCGTCGTCTGGTCAAATGGCTTATCAGTCTGCATTTTTGGATCATAGAGGTGTCTTCTAGTTCCATAAGCAGTCATGCCTGCCTGACTGGCACACTTGTTGGTGCCCATCTTTATTGGGGAAAGGAAGAGATGGACAGAAGAAATGATTTTTATTTGTACATTAAGCACAGTCTAAGGAAACAAATATGGTTAGTAACTGTGATGGCTGACTAAAAGAAGTAACTTCAGTGCATGTTTCCCTCATGCAGTTTGACCACTACTTGTAATAAATTACCCTTTTTCCTTACTGAGTTTCAAAAGGAAAAATAAAGGCAACTGGCATCCTAAGGCATTTCAGTGACTGGCATTTGCCCAACTGCATTACAATCGGAATGGATGTATGCCTCAAAATGTAATAAGTAACTTTTACCTTGGACAGTAATGATTCATTTATACTGCCACAACTTCTCTACCACAGGAATTTTAAGATTTTATTTTGGCTTTTATGATTACTAAGGAAATAAGAGAGAGAAAAAAGTTTCTACCATACAAGGAACTTTAGCTATCCAAAGACTCCTACTTTAAAGCCACCTTAAAAGACAGAGATGATGTTGCTAATATTAGCTGTTCCTTTCCTCCTTATCACTCTTACAGCAGATTTAAAACAAACAAACCAACCTTCCAGGCAGTGACTTGAGCTTATAAAGCAAATCAACTGCTTACAAGAATTAAAACCTTGTTCCACGATAAGAATATATTGTTATTCTGCACCTGGTTTTGCATAAACAATGTATCAGTTAAGCAAAGCAAGGAAGTTGTTCTCAAATGTAACAAATTAACTGCAAACTTGAATTCATACTTACCTGCAGGCCAATTACACTTTGACCAGCTTTTAGTTTTCCTGCATCAAAACTTCGTGCTTGTTTCTCTGCATATTTGACACCAATATCAATTGTAGTATGAAAACCTTTAGTTTTTGCCTATTCAGGGAGAGGGAAAATAGAATATTCAGTGTTTGAAGTGTAGGTTCTGTCTCCACACCCTGAGCCTGAGCTCTTGAACAATGCCACAAGCAGGTCTGTCTCTGTGAGACTGTGTGTCAGGGCTGAGAGAAGGTACCAGTTCCCTGTGCCATTTGAAGGTGGCACTCCAAAGCTACCCGAGTCAAAGGATATTCTGCAAGGATTAGCGTTCTCCTGTGAGCCTCCCCTGTTCTGTGTATGCACATGGAAGCAGTCAGGAACCCTCACTCTGAAGTCTTCCCTGGGACATGTGGGAGCACACAGCCCTCTGAAGTGCAACCCCTGCAGCATCTCAGACTCTCAGCACTGTCTGTCCTCTCCTGACAGGCTGGATGCTGTTTTCTGTATTTACATGGGTTGTAAGGGCGCACCTGAACTGGCATGTGGATTTGTGCCAACTCCAGGGGTACAAATACTTACCAGACCTGCCAGTGCCACTAGAGTAGTCTGTACTTGAGTCATATTTCCATTTTCAAAAAGATCATTTGCTTCAAAAATATCATGTGGCTTCATGCCGTAGACTTGGATGGCCTTGATAAAATTCCCAATGTTCTCCAGCTAAACGGAAACAAAAAAGCCAGTTTTCTACACAGTGTTTCAAATCAGAAACTAAGTAATTTTAAAGCCTTCTGGTGTTGGTTGGTTTGCTTATTTTACTCAAGTTCTTTGCCTTGTGCAAACTGGACAAAAGAGTTGGCACGTTTAAGAGTGACTGGTGGGAAGTCTGGGATTATTTTTAGTTAGTTTTAATACTGATTTTAGAAATCAGACTAAGAGGTAATCCAGCCTGGCATTTCTCCATCAGTGAGTACCATACACTTGGTTAGAGTGGGCTTTGATAAGAAAACTTGTCTCAACCGTCTGTCCTTTCCAAGAGAAATTCTAATCTAAAACCTGCTTCAAAATTAGAAAATTTGACATAGTGTCCATGCTATTTGACTTCAGCAACTGATAATTTTGAATAAAATAAAAACATAACTATGTGGATGGGGTCCTTCTATGGACTGAAGGCAGTATCTTGCTCACCTCCTGGGACAAATAAGCTTTGGGGTTTATTAGCACTTTTCAGCACTATGTGCTGTAGAAATTGGAAAGCAATATGGAATACAAAGAGTAAGGACTGAATCTCATCTTTCCTTCTGAAGTCTTAAGAGGTATTAAAACTTAAAAAAAAAAAAGGTGCGCCCATAGAAGTGTTCAATGCCAAGAAAACAAGAAGGCTGACATAACAGTATTAAGCTAGACCCAGCAACAGCAAAGGTGGTAACTCTAGGCAGCAACTCTTCCAATGCTTGTTCCAAATGCATGCTGCATCCTCTCCAGACACCTTCTGAGGAGGATACTCCATACAGAGATGTCTAGGTACAGGCAAGCTGTTGACCTAATACCTTGCAGCACTGCCTGGATGGAAAACTCAGTTGTGATTTAATAAAAAGTAAACCTCTTTTTTTTTTTTAACTGGGAAAAGGCCTTGCTATAGAGATCTAAGTTTTTCTTCCGCCCGACACTTCCCCGAACAGCTAAAGTGCTGTTATTAAATACAGGTACTCAACTGCCATTGATGAACCACCTCAGCTGTAGCTGCATTCTGTTAAACACTGTTCATGTCTGCAGCATTCTCAACTCCTGGATATGTATCATATGTAAACTTGGTGCTACTAAGATCTAAGATGTACCATTTTCACAGCAAGTTTGTTAATACAGAACAAAAGAATTGTTTGGGGGTTCAGGGGGTTAGAGGTGTAGTTCTGAGGTTGGTTTTTTTTTGTTTTACCTGGTGCCAATTTAGTTTTGATTGATTAATTTTCTTCACTGATCCTGGCTGCAGCTTATTTATAAGCCTAGGGAGGTGAAAAAGAGGGAAATGCTTAAGCAATAAATCTCATCCTTATACCATCTGCGCAGGCATTATATAATACTTTCACTCATGCTTTATTAGTTGCACTAGTTTCATCAAAATGGTTAATTTCTTGGTTCATACAGTGGACTAGCTCAGTTCTCAGGTCTCACAAGTCTAACAAACTAACAATTTTTGTGTGGCATTTGATTACTACAGAAATGAGTTATGCCACTAAATTTAGAAACACTTAGAAATCTTAGCTGAAATATAAAGGAGATTTAAGTGTTCATTTTTCAGTTTCAAAGAAGTTATCTCCCATCCTACAGTCAGCTATCTTTGACTGTTATTGTTGATGTCTTTTGAAAGGGAATCTTCAGAAAGTCCCTTCTTAATTCCTTGAAAGTAGAAAACTCCTAAAATTAAGGTTACTTAATAAATGCTTACTCGCATAAGATTATGCCATCTTTTAATCCCAGTTGAAAGTTTGCACCAATACTCAGCCCTGTAACCTCTTCTATCCAGTTACGCAGATCTTCTTCTATCTGGGGGTCATATTTCAGGGCAATCTGTAACACAAGCAGTTATAAGTTACTTCAGGAGAGACATCTCCAACTCTTCCCCACCTCAATTCCATTTCAGAGTATGCTATAGCTGTTATCCAATAATTTTATTGCTGGATTTTTAAGCTGTATTTTATGCATCAGAGTGCAGATGTAAGTATTTTATCCCTTTAACTATAATTTTCATGGCTTTACTAAAGGTCTATTTGCAAAAAACTCTTAGAAGCATGTAGCAGTTTTTCCTAGAGCAAGAATTCCTGGAGATCCTGAAAAGTCTTTTGACAGCTGCAGAGGAATGATTTTTGAAAAAATATTCTACTCAAGCTGTACTTTGGCAGGAAGTGAGGAAGGGAAATAGTATATTATGAACACAAGTATTCTGAATTGCCATGCCATCAGTACTACTGCTCACGTGTAGATTTCTACATGAGAAATTTTATATAATACATTTGAAGTTATTCAGCTGAAGATTATAGTGGGTTTGCTTTTATAGCTAGTTTATGATTAATGGAGATGACCTAGTAAAATTTCCCCTTGTTGCTACAACATTAAGAGTTATCTCGCTGGGGATTCCGGGGGCTGTGTGTGTGTCTTGGTTTATCGTTAACCTTTAGTATCCCTGTTATTTCTTTTCCCTTCGACCTTCCTGGAAGACTCTTTTGGAATAAACCGTGATCTCATATTTTAATTGCAAAGAAAGAAAACCTGCAGTAATCTTTGAAGTTAAAGGCATCAAGCAGAGACCCAGATTTGTTAGCAAGATGACTTAAAAACTCATTTTCCAGATGTTCAGACTTCATTCACTACTCTGTGTGTAAGTTTATGCTTCAGTCACTAGAAATCAATCCATGTGAAAGGAATGCTTAAAACCAGTGAACTTCAACAGCACCAGCTGTCAACAGCATCCGCGTTCCTCTGCCCTTTGTTTCCCTCCCTTGAATGCACCAAAAAGCAGCTCCAACTTCCTTCAGGCTAACCCTGTCACCTTTGCAATCCTTTTCAATATTGGCACGTTGGACAAAATGGATTCTATCACTTAAATCATCACTACTTATTCTGCAAACAAAACAAGTTATCTGAGCACAAGATTGTGTGGGATAAATAACCGCCACTGGTGCAGAGGCTGGCAACACTTCCACCTTCATTAGCTGTCCTGCATGGGTCAGTAAGCAAGGTGGGAAGTGAGGTTACCGTGAGAAACCTGACAAGCAAGCACAGAATGTACCTGCAGTATTTCTAACGCATGGAAAATCAACTCAGCTACACCAGTTGCTTACAAACTTCTAACAGGAAACTCATGTACAGCCACTCATATTTAGACCAAAATATACATTTGAGACTTTTTACATATAGTTTTAAGACTTCAGCCAAGAAAGGCCAGCTATTAGCAGCTATATTTATACTGCAGGAGATTATAATTCCAACATATCTGAATTACTTGGATAGAGGCAATTGCTACATTTTGGCTAGCGTTAGTAATCCCTGACTCCAAACTGACCAAACTACAAATTACAGTACTCTGTTCTCTATTTTTCTTCTAAGGGGAATGGAAAATTCCTGTATCTCTGGCTTTACTTCAAAAACTTGTCTGAGTAATACTTATTTTCCTTTGACTATTTGTAATAGTAGTGCTATGGTGCCTTAGTTACAGATCAGGATAACGGACTAACCCATTCCTACATTCAGATTTTGATTAAGGTGTAAAATTTTGTGCAGTATTCTGCACAAGATGACAAGCAAAATGTTGTAACTTTATTTTTTTAATCACACCTTTTGGATATTAGCTAAGATTAGAAGCAGACTAGAAAAGCTAACTGAAGCTCATAGCTTCAGACAACATGGCTGTGGTCTCCTCTCTTGGATGCAAATAGCCCCTCTTGCACCTCCCTCAAGTTTAGCAGCAGCACAACCACATTCATTTACAGTGATGGCAGGAATAGCAGGGGTGGGTAACATCTTGAAAATGGTGTATGAAGAAATCAGCTGTCATCTTTCTCCTTCCTAACCTGGTGATTAGCTTACAAATGACTTTTCATGGATATTTTTATTTCCTATGGAAGCAAAGCTTATGTGATCACAGCCTTAATTTGTCTCCCCAGTAACATCAGGCAGAACCCAACTAGCTTGTTCAAAATTAAACAAGAGAGGCAATCTTGGACAGAATTGAGTCAGTTTAGATTTTGTGTGAAAATAAATATACGTGCAAGGGAGAAAGATATCAAAACATCCGCTCCCAAAAGACTGAAATGTAGCATTGCACTCTTCTTACACATTAGAGACCTATTAAAATCTTGCAAAAGTGACCTCACCCACAGAACCTTGTGTACAGGCAAGACATATAGCGTGTAATTTATTTCTGCACCTCACTTCAAATGAAGAAACAGGATTTATAGGCCAGAACTTTCTATTTTGATGCACCAGTTAGAAGACAGAAGATAATTTGGGCTGGTCATTCGTATGCTGACAGTTCATACCGTGATAAAATTGCCATTCCAGCATGCATGTGGTTACAAAGCAGGGGTTGAGCCAATCTCCTCCACAATTCTTTATTACATATACAATGAACATTGTGTCTTCTGAAAATTTAGGCAGGTGCAGTGTTTCTTAAAGACAGTGTTAGCCATCCTGCAGTTGAAATTTTCTGGAGTAGAACTAGACTTGTTTCTACCACTTCTGTTTATTTTTAAAAACTGGTAATATTTTTTTTTTCCTTTAAAAAAAAAAAAAGGAAATTAAGTTTGTGATCATACCACCAAGAGACACAGTTTGAAGAATAAAGTTTTTCCTCCCAGTAGTAAAAGAAAAGTAAATATGGAAGCCAGTAAGAGTGAGAACCCTAAAGACTTCTGCAAGTGTGGCTATTTTAATCTTTCTTGGCAAGCATATAAAAGAAAAAAAAAGGCAGAATTTTTCCTCATTTAATACTAAGTGCATTCCATATGTGAGATTACAACTGAACTGAATATTATATTGCTGACCTTAGAAGTAATCAGGTGGAATTTTATCACTTCTGAAAAATATTTACTTTATGTTGGAGTACTTTACCATGTGTTCAAATCTTGAGCTTTTCAAGAGGTTTTAAATTGTCTTGGGGTATCACTACAGTGGTTATCTAGAGATAGGAAATAAAAAATGCTTATACACATGAGGAGACTTTTATTATTGCCACTAAAAGCATTACTATTAAATCTGCTAGTTTTCGAAGTTGTCTTCACCTACTGTACTGTTTGACTTAAATATGGTAACATTTTTGAGCTGGTGGGAAACTAAGTTACAAAAAGTAAAAATTGGTGCTAGTTTCTCTGCAAATTATATTCAATCTACCTGAAAGTTAGTGATGCAGAATCTTTAGAATCAGGCTTTAAACATGTGAGAAGAAGGGATTAAACAGGGAGAGTGACAGGTCAGATACTACCAGAAGCAAGGCATTATGCTTACTCTGAATTCTTAGCTCTTCTATTCCCAATGGCACAACCAGAAGTTATGTAACACTCTTAGTGAATATTTCATATTTTCCACATGTGGATATCAGAGTTGTTCCAGTTTTCCTTTGATTGCTATCTATGAGGTGAAGCCAGAGACTTTGATATAAATGTAAAAAAATTATGTCTTTTTCCATTACTACTCATCAACGTGCCAACATTTTTGATCCTTTATAAATACTTCATGGAAGATACTTAAAGCTTACAAGTCTACAGCAAAAGAAACCATTGTCTACTGAAGATGAAAGCAGTAGCTAAGCAGCTTCATTCAAAGTATCATCAGTGCCATCAAAAAAAAGCTACAGTTTCAGAATACTGTAGAAATGATTCAGTTGTAGCAATGGATATAAGATTTTACAGAAGTTTAATATAAGATAGCAGGAAGTCAACTGTTAATTTTTTTCCTTTCTTCTGAAAAATATATAAATTTGTAAATGTTGCTCTTTTTGTTGACACTTCAGAGATACAGGTTCAACAGCCAGAAACACCTTCGAAAGGAAACTAATGTTTATATAAGTGGTCAAAATTATAGGTGATCCAAGGTTGTGGAAGGAAAAGGCTGGGTGTTGCTTGCCTATTACAAACTGATATACATGTGTTTATGCCAATGTATGCCTCAGGCTAGAATCCTTGGGTTAAACGTGATTCCTCTGGCAACTTCATACCTGATCCTCACACCTAGTTCTGCTCAGGTAGGACTTTCCAGTTTGGGACATGTTAGAGGGTAAAAATCCTCCCTCCATGTGTAGTACAGGGACAGTAATAATCATCACTGTTTTTATCAAGCTCATGAATTCCTGGAAGCTAGCGAAGTTCTGCTGGCCAACTTTAATAATCTGTCTGTGTCCCTTGAAGTTACTCAGTGTGCCTGTAGCATGTTTAGTTTGAGTGATGATGTTAACCAGTACTTCACACCATAACTGATATCATATGGACTTTGAGTTGTCCTTTTATACTAATCTTTTCCAAATTACACAGTACACACTGTACGCTAAGGGCAACGCGTATGCCAAATCTCCAGTTTAAGAGTTCAGCTGGCTATATTGCTGCTACTCTGGAAAAATACTGTAATAGGATCTTAAGAAAGAGTTTAAGCACACTGTACTTCTTTTTACACTGGGACTAGCAAACACAAATCTTACTAAGTTAAAAGCAGGTATAAAAGATAAAACTTTCAAAGTTAAACATCGTGTCATAACAGCTTGCACTTCTTAGTTCTGATGAAATTTCTGATTAAAGCTGCAGGCTTCCTGTCCTCCCCAGCAGGAGTCAAAGGTTTACTGTGCAGCATGCTAAATTTAAAGTACTAGTAGGCATTTGAAAAAACTGCTCTCTAGTCATAAGTTTTAACAAGAAAAGCATGTTCTTGTCAAAGTGCATCAACAATTCTATCACAGGCACTGTGTTTGTCAATAAAACTTTAGATGTATATACATATAAAACTGCAGCAAAGAAGGTTGTACACTTTGGTTTTCCGAGGTAAATAAAGTACAGGGCCCTGTACAGCAAGAGAAATGAGCAGGACTTTACTCCAAGATAAGATAGCATAGGAAGAGGTTACATACATGCTTTTTCACCAAAGTGAACAGAAAAATGGCTAGACCCCTAAGTTTTGGATTTTAACATTCTTTATATTGAGAAATTTGAGATGGCCCATATCCTTGCCTAAAGTGACACAAAATTACTAACTTTTCAACTAAAAAACATTGAGTAAAGAAGGCTTACTGAATTTCTAACAAGTATAGGAGCATAGTCATCTTGACTGAATTTAATTCATGTCTAGCCAGGGGGTTAATATTAATTTTAGTTTTACACATTTAGATCATAAACTACTGAAAGCAAATCAAAACAACAAAAGGAAAACTCCAGGTTTTAAGACCTAAGGTTGTACAGTTTCAATTTTAAGCAGCAATTTGTTCCTGTATCAAGTTTTCAATCTTTATTAATTTGGAACTATCTGAGTGAAACTGAATTGCTGTGGTTTCAGTGCTGCCTTTGCAAACATCCTTTGCATTGAAATAAGTACCTACCTTCAGCAGCGATTTGTCCTGCTGAGGCCAAAGACAGCAATGCTGATACTTCTTTTTTGTTTGCTTGGCACTAGTTTGTGACGAAACCTTTTTCCTCCCCCTTTTAAGGCTTTATGATGGGGTATGGGGAAAGATGAAAGCAGAATTCTCTCCTGGTATCCAGGCACAAATAGCTCTTGAAAGTCCTCACTGCTCAGAAGTGGGAGTCAGGCAGACCACAGCCAGTCCCAAGTTGTTATCCAGAATTCCTGTTCATCACCTGCTGTTCCAGAACACGCTTTTGAATTACCTATCTAAAATTTACACAGCAAAATACCTGGGAGAAGAAAAGTGCTAAGAGCTTACTGGCTATGTGAGTAGCCAAGAAAGAGGCATAGAAGAGTAAATTCTTCTCATTGAAGGAGAGGGAGGAGGACTTTCTAATTACTTTATTTTTAATTATACAAGCAAGCGAAAACTTTCTTGTTAAAATTCTGCGGTGTAAATAGATTACTGTACATATCTAATCTTCAGCTTCAGAGGTGACAGAGAGTGGCAAGGACATAATCACTGATTATTTAGTCATAGAGTAAATAAATAGCACACCCTGTAAGTTGAGACGGAAAACCCAAGAGTGGAAAAATATAAAGTTTTGATTTTTACTAAAAGTGGGTAAGAAGAGGAAGTAACAGGGTACCAAGGTGATTGTCAAGGGGAGCTTCTTGCCATTTGAACTATCAACCCAATGAGTTTTCATCGTAAGGACAAATTAAAATTCCCTGTTAATTTCATGTATGTTGACCTGAATTGCATGCAAAAGCAAATGTCAGAGGAGGCATATTTGTGCACTAGAAACCCAAATGTAAAGGGAATGTGACAATCCAGATGAAAACCAAAGGGGAAAGTGCTTCAAAAACTCAAAGCCACCATTCAGTGTGCCCTGGTTATTTGAACATGCATTTTTTTCTGTCATTATGGACTGTCGTACAGAAAGGCAGAGAACGCTGCATTAACATTAACGCTGAAAGATCTCACTATGTCCCAATATGCTACTTAGCACAAAAATTTTACAGCTCTATACATTTTGGTCAATATTCAACAGTATTTTTTTTTACGTGTAGCATAACTGATACCCTGCCAACATCTCACTGTTTTCTCTGTAAATCAAAATTTAGGCTACAATCTTTAAAGAAGACATGGATGAGCATTAATTCAAAATTCCTGGCACTCTTCCCACAGGCACGAGTTTAAATTCTGTGAAGTGAGAACAAACTATGCCTCAAAGTTTCCAAGTCATCTTACAAGTACAGATACCTGTAGTCATGCATGGTGCTTGTTGCCAGATCAGCTGGCTGGAAGAACTGAGTGTTCTACTCCCTGGCTGTCCAGTAGGACTTCATGACATTTTGCAAGCTATTCAAGAAGCCAGTGCTACCATCTCTTCCCCCAGAGTGCACCAACAACTTGGACACACACCTGCCCTTGGACTGAATGCTGGTTCCCCCTCATTCTCAAGCAGCTACTGCAACGCTCTCACTTATTCAAACATGTTCTCAGTTTTTCTTGCACTTCTTGCTCTTATCATGTTTTGTCATAGTGACAATTTTCTGGCTTTTAACTCCAATTCTCCTTAGTCATCAGCTTCCACTGTCAACTGTAGCACCTCCTGGTCATGCCACCATACATTATACTTCTTGGTATCGAGTTCCTTTGCTCTGTTTATTTAGTCTGTATATTGCTGAACTATTTCCATTTCTTCACGGAATGTGGTTCCAGTAGTATTCATTACCTATTATTTTGAATCACTGCTGGTTTTTGTTTCAAAAAACCATATTGAACATTGATATGAAATTTCTTCTCAGCTAGGACACAGCTGATCCAGCCCAATGGACAAAAGCCTGTTAGTCCCTGATGGGGACTTAATTCTCTTTGCCTTGAAACCCACCACCAGTATGACTGATATGATACAGCAGGTCTGTACAGGCTCTGACATCACGAGCAGCAATGTCTCCTGAAGCAGCACACTGAGTGCTGCACGGAAAATCCTGGTAACCTGACAGACCTCAGTGATGCCTAGTTAATCTTCTTTTGTGGGGGAAAGGAAAAAAATCACGGAACAATCTGGTGCATAAACAGAAAAAAAATTCCAAAGCATCTGAAAACAATTTAGTTTTTCCAGTAGTAACCCAGGAAGCATCTCCTGAGACAACTGTTACTGTAACTCTGGTAGAACAGTAGTTCTCAAAGCCTAGATGGAGCCTGCAAACAGAAACAGTAATATCAGTGATCACTCAGTCTTTCTCAGAATACTTTTCTATTCTATTGCTACTACAGAAACCCAGGAAATTATATATTCTTTCAAGCTTATTCCTTTTTCTCCCCAATAGAATGCCTTTTAAATATGTAATTTTATAAGAAAACTGTATTGTGACTCAGTAACCCTTCCCCAAGGCCCAACTGTGTTGATAAGTCTTTAAAATTTACCTTCCAAACAGAACTACAGAATCTGATTATTTCAGTCTGAATCTCTCTCCACACCTTTTTTCTTCTCTTCAAACCCTCTTCACTTCACAAAACCAGAGTAATTATGTTCTACAGCAGCAAGCAGGTAACTGTTAACTCAAACACACCTCTCAGCAAAGTCAGGTAAAGAAAGCTGAAGTCTGTCACTGCAAGTGTTGCGATAAAGTTCCTCAAAATGCACATTCCTTCTGCCTCTGCAGCAAAGGCACAGTCCATGCTGCATTTTCTCAGCACTTTTTCCAATCTGCCCCCACCCAGTAAGCTCAGGTACTTGATTCCTTGCTGCCAGCAGTGATGCCAGGCATAGGCTTGACAGGGAGATGAACCAGATGACACGGCAGGTCCTGAGGTAACAGGCATTTCCCAGTTAACAGTGCTCAGTGCTTGCCACCGACTGCAGTGGCACTACTTGGTTGCCTGTCAGCCTGCACCGATTTAACTCCATGAACTCACATTAGCTGAACAGGCTCACTGAGGTGCCTGTGATAGGTATTCATAAAGCAAACACAGATTCCTCTCATTCTTACCACCATTTCATCCTTGCACATAATGATTCAATCTGACTTTTTTTTTTTTTTTTTTTTTTTTTTTTTTTTTTTTTTTTTTTTTTTTTTTTTTTTTTTTTTTGGTAATTAAGGTGAAAGACATGATTTCTTGAGAACTTCCTTAGCTGCTCCTAGCTAGTAAGAGCTGCCTAGATTTATCTTTCATAAAGGTAGTAGATCAAAATCTTTCAATTCATGCATAGCATGTTTTTCTGGTTGAGGTAATTTTCCCCATTGCCAGTTTTCTTAGCAGAAGCACAAGAAATGCAGATTTCACACCCGAAGCTTTAGAAGACCTTGTCTATCAACAGCTTCATACTCTGGTTTTGCTTTACTGCCAGCAAAAATATTGCAAGAATGAACTTGGCACAAAGAATGAAAGACAACAATAATCTGCTGCTCCTGGTCCTCCACCTCCCCCCCCCCGGGTATATCTCTGCCCAATTAAAGTTCAGTAGGTGATGCACAAGGTTGATTATAATCCAGGAAACATTCAAAAATATTTTGGATTTGGCCACCCAGACAAGTTGTGCTTTAACCACATAAAAAGTTTTTTAATGATTATTTTTTTAAAAAAGGGTGATGACCATAAACATGTTAGGAAATGTTTATGTAATTTTCTAATAATACACCTCTTTAAGAAGAAAGTCTAAGAAAAGTAAGACAAAGTGACAAAATTTATGTTTACATAAACTTCTAGCTCAACCTTTTATTTAATGAAAATGTAGTTTTAGTAATGTACAAAGCAAGTCATAAGCCTGCTACACTGGAGTTTATGAGTAAAGAAGGAAGTACAAGTGTGCAAGCAGAAGACAAACTCCAAAATAACAGGTTCTGATTCAAGACCCCGCAGAAACTTTCAAAGCAGTATTTTTTAGCAATTCAACACAAGCAGAAAGAACAGCTGGCACTGCTGGGGGTGGGTAGGAGATGCACATACACACTGCAGCCAAAACTCAGGATGCCACAAGGCAAGTTGTGGTGTCATTATGCTGCACACTTGAACTGACAGTAGGTTTGAAATACCCACTCAGCAGAATGTGGGCAATGCTGTGCTGCAAATGAGTGTGAAAGGTCTCAACCCTCAATTATTTAAGGTTCCATAATTGTTCTGTAGAAGAAAATGCTCAGGTACACTGACTGAACTCTAACTTTGTTAGTTACGTTTTGTTCCAATACTGTTCCATACATTCAAAGACCAGTGCTTTATCTCTGATATTTAATCTCACAATCTTGGTTTACTTTTTTATTATAACCAGCTAGATTACTTCAAATAGAAGTAGCTTTCCATATTGAAGACGTTTTCATACCATAATTTATTAATGATAAAAGCTGTTATCAAGACAGACCATAGAAAAAAGGTGTTAGTCTTTATTTTCTTCAGCAGTTACTTGTACTTTACTCATATAGGGCATAATTAATACAACGTCAGCAAGGTAAGGGAACAGCTTCTTGCAAAATTAAGCAAAGAGCATTTAGTCTTAGCAGATACGTGCTTGAACTACACATGCTTCATTGACTTAACACTGTATTGACTTCCATTTATGATATATAATGGAACTTCTAATTGATCCCCTGCAGTGTTGTGAAGTGAACCAAAGCAGCGGCAGCTCAGGCTGGTCACGCAGTGGGAATCGCACCAGGAGATGCAGTACAGGTCCTGCTCCAACACATCCTTCTGCTTGGTGTGTACTGGCCTGAGCTCTGACTTTGTGTTCTGCCCATGCTCAACACAGAAGGGAAATACTCTGGTGGAGCCCATGTCAGCAGCAAGGCAGGAGCTGCTTTTCACCACAAACTTTTAACTATAACCAAATTCCTTCCCAAATGCATGTGTATTTTATGCCTTACCTTTTTCTATGAAGGCTTCTAGTATTTAGTCAACTGATTAGGGACAACAGAAAAATACTTTTTAATTCAATTATTCTTATTCAAGTAAAATCAGGAATACTAAGATAATGTTGTCTATAAATAAGAGGCTGTAGCAGTGGAAGTATCAGCAGGAAATAATATAACAGGAGAGCTTTCTTAGCAGGAAAGCAAAGTAAGGTTTTTACAAAAGTGACATCCAGTTTTATCCTGGGAAGAGCTATGGTACAAACATACAAAGCAGGGCAAGAAGATTTGTTTAGAATACATCTATAATTCAGCCAGCTAGGGTTTTCAGGAGATCAGATTCCATCTTCATGCAAGCATTTCAGAACAACAAGAAAGTGCAGAAATATTTTGGTTTTGCCCAAACCTAGGAAAACACTTGGTGTTCAGATCCTGTGTGTATGCACAAGCCACATACTGTTTCACTTCACTGTACCTCTTAAGGATTACTCAGTATAAAGGTCTGCCTAAATAAAGTCCTGAAGAAAAATCCTGTGTTGACCCCAGAAGACAGGGTTGAGTCTTGGAAGGGAAGCAGCAAAGGCACTAAATGGTTAAAGTCTGGTTGCCATGATCAGGCGAGTACCAGTGACCAGGGCAAGCTCAGGCTCCCAAGGCTCAAAGCCTGCTTGGCCCAGCTGCTGGGACCGGGCAAGGCGTTGGGGAGGGTCCAAGCAGGGCACTAGACCGTGGCTGTGACAGCAGCACTTCATCCTCGCTGCAATGGCCTTCCCTTACTGCCAGCTCCTCCAGGGGCACCAACGCCTGCCAGCCTTTGCCAGTTACACATCCTGAATAGCGTCCACTTTGGGTAAGAGAGAGTTTTGTATAAGCAGCAAGAAGTTTAATTATGTTTCCCCTCTAAATATCTACTAAAATCTGAACTGGTTTGAGGAGAAGGAGGGGAAAAAAAAGGGGGGGGGGAGGAGGGAAGGAATCGTGGCTTAAAAAAAAAAAAGTCCCAAACATGGAACCACCCACCTGAAGAAAGTCAAAACAGTTTTTGAGAAAAACACTGTAATTCAACCCCACTAAATAGAAACAATGACATAAGTTACTATGAGACATTACTGTAGAACCAAATGTATTTACTCAAAAGAGAGTATTTGCTGCTGAACATAGCTATACAAGCCAGCAGTTGTTTAGAATCTGATACTTATGAAAAGCATTTTTAAGCAAAAGAGTCTCTCTTAAAGAAAAAAAGAAGGATTTTCACATGATCTCACTTAGAAAAAATCTGTTTCAAATTGCCCTACGTGTCCTGGCCTCAAGCCCATTTTTACTGAAGGCCTTTCCTGTACAGTTCCACAGGGGATGGGAATCTCTACAAAGTTTGCCTTAAAAGGACGTGTCAGATGCCCAGTGTATACGGTGTTATGCAGCTACAGAAGCTAACAATTCTGAGTACAAAGAAGTTTCTATCCTTTATTCTCCAAGGAAAATGATAAACTATTTGCAGGCAAGAAAAAGCATCCAAATTAATGTTCTGTCAAAAAAGGACAAGGTGAGACAAAAATCAGTGATGTGCTGCTCTCTCACAAGAATGTGTGCATTCATCTATCTATCTTTCGGTATTGACTCAGCAACAGGACTATAATCAGTATTTTTTCTAAATTTTAAACTAAGTCTAACTCTGAAACCACACAAAGAAGCACATGCATTTGTAAATTTTAAACAGGCAAGCATTACTGTAATGCAAATCATAGTTTTTATTTTCTGAGGCTGCTAATCCCATTTAATTGTCATGACTGTCAAGCTCTATTTGCTTTCTTCAGAAGTGTTCTAGTCATAGGAGGTACACTGTGAGTTTGCATTCAAAGGATATACAATACTTATCTCATATCCTTAAAAATTAACCTTAGCAAGTTTTATGATTTTCTATCACCAGTGTAAGATTTACTAGAAGTTTATTAATCCACCATAAACAAGGTCACTGTAATATACTTTATATAGACACAGAAAATGCTTTAAATTTGAAAGTGCAGACACAGTGTGCTTACTAAGGTTAAACATACCAAAAGTTTCAGCAAACATCCTCACTGTTCATTGACTTGTGCCCTGTGCTGGTGCAGCACTGGCAGTTCTGTCTGTGCTGTCCCCACACACAGGAGCAGACCCATGTGGTGCTCCACCTCTGCCTTGACATTCATGAGGCAGCAGGAGCTAATCCTGCTATGCCATGCCATTCATCACCTTCCTCCTAGAAAACATGGTGTAGGATGAGAGGCAGAACTGGAAATGACGCCCCTCACTCACGGCTTAACACGGGCAGTGACACTGCCCCGCAGTTCAAGCACGGCCTGCGCTGCTCCACGCCTCGGGTCTGAGGACTCCAAAAGACAACTGCCAGCTTTGCAACGAAGTGCCAAAATTTACTGGGGATTTAAACCACCGGGCAAAGGAAGTTAACTCCTGTGTCAGTGGTTTACAGCAACAACTGTCACATGTCCCTGGGGCAGCCACTTTCACACATCTGTTTAATCTACTCTGGGGCTCCTGAGCTGTGACACTTGGTACACGGCATATCTACCAGGTGGGGTTGTGCGAGGGCTCCCGAAGGCAAGTCTCATTGTTTGTGGGCTTGGGCAAGTGTGCAGGACAGGCATGAGTGCTATCATCCAAGCTGCTGGAAAGAGAAGTGTTTCCATGGCAAATCACTTGCTTCTGCCTATTGTAAAAAGAGATGTATTCTTGCTACGACTATCAACTCGAGGCTACACAGGTTCCAATGCCGTCAGTCTGTGCCTCTTATTATTGCTGTAGTGTTAATACTTCTATTGAAGTAGCCACAGAATTGGAAACCTACACTTGATCATGCCTAAGAGAACAGACCTGTCCTGAGATTGTAATAGTGGAAGTGGAAAATGGATTAGACACATCAAGGTAGAGTAGACACACTGAGATAGACAGTAAAGAATGAAGATGAGTGGAAACACTGTAGATAAGATTCTCCTCTGCTGGATTATCTTCCTTGTTTAACAACAACAAAAAAATCTAATTAATCTGCATTAATACCAATTCTCAGTCAGTATGAGAACTCTTCACGCACGGGATCTAACACTAGGAGAATACAAATTAATAGGTTACTACAGCTTAATGAAGCCAGTGATTCACTGGGTTTCAAAGGAAAAAAAAATCCTCTGCAAAATTTCCAGCAAGAGATTAAATTCATGTTTCAGCAATTGAGGTGGCAAACACGTTCTCAGAAGTGCAAGAGGTGTCTGCCCAGATAAGGAACATGGCATGATTTGGAAGTGGAGGGCAGCAGAACCATGTTCAAGTAAGTGTTGCTGAATGCAAGTAACTGAAATTTAACACTGTCAGTCAAAGTAAAACTTAACATCAGAAACAAGTAACCAGCAGAGAAATCGAAAACAAACAGGGGAATTCTCATAAATTGGTTGCTGATACATTAAAAAAATGTATCTTAAGACTAACTGACAAAATAGATGGTTTCATTTTTTATATCACCAATGTGTTTTTAAGTGATGCACGTAGTTATTGTGCCAAACACTGATTGATTTTAAGTTTAGCTATGGAATTATTCCACTGTCATATTTATGTTTCATGGACAGTTTTGCTGTTGACTCAATTAACAAAACTGTATCATTAAGTACAAAGTTATGAAGTTCACTTGAATGGCAGATCTGTTACCAATGCCTGGATCCAGCTGGAAGAAATTCATGGTTCTTCAAAAAAAGTACAAAAATTGACACAAAGAGAAAAGTTTTAGTGCTTTCCACAGTGAAACTGATATTTAGCTAGGAAATGTTAACTTCAAGAGCCATGATCTACTATCAGAAACCATGAATTAACTGAAGCAAACTGAAGTTTAATGCTTGCTCCTATAAATTCTTCTGCCATTTCCTCTGAAATTCCCTTTTCAGTATATATTTCTATTACAATATTTTTAAGAGCACCAAAATATTAGATTTTTCATTTATTCCCCATGCAACAAAATGAAGATTTGTATAATGCAAATGTTCACGCAGGCTGATTTTATTTTAAACTAAACATCTGAATTTAATTCAAAACTTGTAAATGAAATATATTACTTTAAAAGCTACATAGATGTCTACATGCAAGAGAAAAGGAATGCAGAGATCTTATACTGTCATTTATGATGACAGAAGATACTGTCCTCTGCTCTCAAAGCCTAAATTTTCACTGCCTTTATCCAGTACAGTCTCAATTTTTATTACATCATTTCAGACAACATTAACAGGAATGCACTTTCAGCAGCAGCAAACATTCTTACCTAAGGTTCATAAAATTTGGTGAGCAGACCTAAAGGTTTGTTAAAGGAAAATAGTCTAGAGGAAGTATGGAATGGTAAAACAAATATATAGTAGGAAGAGTTGCATTTTAAGAATGGAAAAGGGTATTTTTCTGTTTTGAAAGAAGGGGTGAGAAAGAGAAAGGAGAGGGCCTAACAGCTGAACCACAGGCAGCCAAACATTATTCCCACTATTAAATCATTACTTAAAAAATATGGAAGTTAATGATTTTAATCTGGTTCCCAGATAAAAATATTTATTAAAATTTAAAAAAAAAGTAATTTCTGGAGTAAGCAATTAAATCTGTTTATTTGGCCTGTAGCAGGTAAAATAGAGGACAAGAATTTTCTCCTCAGCAGTTTCAAGAGGAACACAATAATCATATCTAGGACTGGTTTGCATTATTCACCATAGACTTCAATTCTTTTTCATTAATCTGTATTTGCCCTCCAGAAGGAAAGCAGGAAACACTACTGCCATCCTGCACGCTTGCAAAATAGGGAGGTATTTTGTTTACAGGTTTCACTTGTCTAACAGCCTCCACTTTAAAAAGTTTGTTTCCCTTCCTCTTCCATCTTGCTAGGGCTTGACCTTTCAGGGTGGCAGCTGCAGGGCCGGGATAATTCACCTCAGTTACTCTGCAATCTTTAAAAAGTATGGAAAATGGTACTGGCCAGTGACAGCTTCCTGACACAGGGAGGGCTCAGAAGAAAAGGGACATGCAATAAATGCTATGCAAAATTTAACTCCTGATACAAACCATACTCCTGCCCACCCTTACTTTTTTATGAAGATGAAACTGGCACTGTATCAAACATAAGAGGAGGGAGAAGACAAATGCCTGCCCTATACAAATAACATTTCCATGGGAAGGGTGGAGTCACTAGGAAGCAGCTGAATGAACTGGAACCTCTCCTCCTGCTGCCCAATGTTCCTGTTTGCTCCACACCTTCTGCAGCGAGACAATGGAGCATAAATCAGAGACAAATATAAAAAGTTTGCAGCTTCATCTAATTGCATCATCATCTCATGCTATGTCAACCTCACGTACTGCAGAAACTCCCCCATTGCTCAAGAAGAAAATTATTTCTTGCCTGCAGAGGAAACCATCCATTTCAATCAGTTTAAAGGGCTTCCCACTGAATATTTGTTTTGGATCAAATATCTTCTGTGATCTCAAGTAAACAGGGAATCAGCTTCAAAGGGATTGCACTAGTTCGACTACCTACACATTTCTCATGCAGACAAGTCTCCTTACAGCTGGGAACCAGTACACAAACTCCATGCTTTCTTTGTAGGAATGAGGAAAAGAGATCCCTAACAGAGACCAGACATCATATTGATGTGAACTAAGGTAAGGAGCAAAACAAGAGAAAAGTGGAGCCCCAAAAGGACAAAAAGAAAAAAAAAAAAAAAGAAAAAAAAAAAAGCCCTAAACACCAAATTAGACGTAGATTTTAAGCTTAGAGACTGAATCCTGAACCTCAATTAAACAAAATTCTTAAAAAGTATCAGGATATGTTATACTCATCCATTCAAATACCATAGCAAACAAAAGGTCTCTCTGAACACTAATACAATGTCACATGAGAAAATAAAGAATAAAAACCAAAACCAAAGGATTTTTTTTTATCCAGCACAGCTGGACCCTCAGGCAGCGTAGCTGTGAAGCTGTCTGTTTTCTGCAGAAAAACATTGCTTGGGGATCAAACAAGGGTATCTAACACTAACTATCATCCAAGCAGGGATGATACAGCTACTTACAAACATTACCCCAACAGCACATTAAAAAACCCATAACACAATAGTTTGCACGAAGGTCAGTATTTTAGAAAGTGTGATTTTAATCAGTAGCAAAAACTGATCCTCCAAGAGTTGGAAACTAATTATTCAAATCTTCATGGGACAGACAAATCTGGAAAAAGGAATTTCTGATCTTTACAGCGATATTATCTGCTGATCCTCTAGAATTATACAGATGAACGGGCACACATCTAACCCACAAACACATGCAAGATACTAGATTGGAGGTACACAATATATCTGTATATAACACAACTGCTCTGAAATTTGATTTCTTACAGTGAGAACAACATTCTAAAAGCTCAAAGCTACATCTCTTCTGGAGTTTTTGTTGTTCATTGGAGGATTTTTTGTTTGCTTGGATTTTTGGAAAGGAGATGAGTTCATTCCTCTTTGGTGCACTTTAATTATTTTCTATGGCACTGCTGCACTGACATTTCCAAAGAATGCAGCAGAAACCTGCAAACAAGTAAACTGGAGCTGCCCCAAAACATCCATCCCTCTGCAATATTTGCATTGAAGGCAGAGAATGTGAGCGAAACAAAACTCAGCAAGATGAAGTAGAAGGTCCTTTGCATAAAGGTGTGAAATAAACCAGTTTCAAACCCTCTGCTAATGCATGGGCTTGGAACAGCTCCTCAGGAGGGCCTAAGGAAGCTGATGGCAATAAGAAACTGAAAGAAAGAACAAAGAACTTCTTCCCATCTTGTCCCCATTAAGGGATTACTGTTAAACCTACATAATTTTGTCAATAACTTTTAAAGTAGAAGAGCATCTACTTTCTTCCTAATTCACATGCAATAATACACAACACGTTTTAGTCTTTTTTTAGGTTTGGGTTCTTTTGGGGGTTTTTTTCAGTGTGTAATGGTGTAGATAAATCACTAAGTTTAGATGCTGGAAGCAACCACTCTGGAAGAGATTTGGATAAATGATGTCATCAAACTTTGCAGCAGAATCCACAACCATCCTGAGAAAGCCAATTAAAAAAAAAGCAAAAATGTTATTTTATAAAGCATAAATCACAATGTTTACAGGAACTACTTTTCTCCCTGCTCTCCTTTCTACTCAGCTACAAGAAAAACAGGATTTGGGGATCTGCTGAAGCCTGAAACTAGACATGCGTGTGAAACAACCGGTTATTAAATACCACGTTTAGATTTTAAGCCTGTGAATAAAGACACTGAGCACCAACTTATCCCGACTTGTTTAGCGGTGTAATTTTTATTGCAAAGGTTTTTCCTCTTATCAGGTAATTGCTCGCTGCGAGGTAGCAGCCACTGTAACAGGACAACATGAGACACCTTTTGTTCCTAAGAATACGAGAAGAACCTCAGCAAAGCCGCGCACAACC
>VZTE01005845.1:1470405-1485128 GCA_013397775.1 Eulacestoma nigropectus | reverse complement strand
CGGGGAGGTGGCGGGGGGGAGGAATCTCGGCGAGGGACCGGCGGCCGCGGTCCGGCGCTGCCCGGCCTCTCACGGGGGCCTCCGAACTGCCGCATGCGGTGGGAAGCCCCCGCCGGACCGGGATGACGGCGCTGAGGACAGGGAAGCCGGGAGGACGGCGGTGGCTCTGCGTTCGGGGCGATGCTTGCCCTCGGGCCCTTCCCGGGCCGTGCGGGACCGCCGCCGGAGAGGAGGGCTCGGGGAGCCCGGACAGAGCGGGACCGGCCGCGGCGGGCAGGGCTGGATGCTGGGGAAACGCTCGGCCGCTCGTGCAAACCTCTATCTTGCGCTGTGCCGTGGCCTGAGCTACTTGTGAAATTCCTTGAAAAGGTTACAGAATATCAGGAAACTTGGAACAACGATGGGAGACGGAGCAAGGGGGAGGAAAGACGTGCACAAGTCGTCGAAGTGAGATTGAAGTGTAGCAGGACGACGGGCTCATGCTCGTCTCGATCTCATAGTTCCTCTGCGCCACGTGCTCCTGGGCACGGATCCTGCGGGAGCCAGCACCTCCGGGGTTTGGTGCGGATCACCCCCTTCCCGACGGCGTTAAGGCGCTGAAGGACAGCGCTGCGCTGTGTTAGTGGCCGCTGGGGAGCCGTGGGAGTCCCGTCCCTCTGTGAAAGGCACAGGGCACACACGAGGTTTGCGTGCTGGGCATACCAGGGGGATTACACCGGATCCAGCCCAGGGAGCGCTCGTTCCTGGGAGCCAGCGGTGGACCACGGCTGGCTTCGGCACTGAAGCCACTCTGGAAAGCGAGTACACAGTGAACACTTCGTCCATTGAGTGAAGTCCTGACCCGAAAATACAGCAGTTTCCTTCAGTGTTAAAGTAACCTTTCAAATACGGTTAAATTTTAACAAATTTGAAACTAAATATCCTAAAATGATCCACTGGTAGGACTAGTTGGATAAGGCACAGCAGGCTGTAAGGCTGGCTGCTGGAGCTGTGGCCCACAGCCACCTACTTGGTATCCCACAGAGAGAACAGGTCTGTGCTTCAGCTTCATTGCAAAATATCTGGGGCTAAGAGGGCTACGTGGTCTAACTCCAGCTGAAATCAACGGGCCTCTTTCAAAAGACTTGTGGTGGGGCTCTAACAGTCCTGAGGAACTCGCAGGGCAGCCCGGAGGTTGTTTCATACTGTGGTGCTGTGGATCAGCTCAACTCAAACCGCTTCTCCACTGCACTGTCTCTAAGGAAAACAGCCAGGGCTGTTCCTAATTAAAGGAAGCAGAACTGCCTAAAGAACCCATTGGGAAAAGGAAACTGTGCAAGAGAGGCAGGAAACTGAAGAATGGGATGAGGGAAATGGCAGTTCACGTAAACATAATGAAAGTTCATTAGTTTTTAGACATTCATGTTGGGGATAAACTCATCTTTCATGACCTCAGAGAACATGTGATTTAGGGCTAGATTCAACATCCTCCAAAGTCCTTGGAAATGTTTCCATTGACTTAAGTAATGTTGGACCAGAACATTGTTTGTTAATGCTCTCAATAATTTTTGCTGCAATACACAGTGGCTTGGGAAGTTTAAGACATTTACAGTTGGTAAGATTTTCTCAGCTCCATAAATTATATGTTTCATCAATTTTGGAATAAAATGGTCCTGATTAGTAACAGACAAAAATATGGCCTACCATTTTCTTGCTGTACAATTAGGTTTGAATTATCCTCAAATAAATCCTGCAGTTTGTGAGGGTTTTACCTCATCCGAGCAGGGCACAAATACCATTTGTTGTTTTTATGCTGATACTGAACATCTGATTAGAAAACTACCAATCTTTCAGGGTGATTGCTGCCTTTTATTCTGTGATCAGTAATATGCTCACACCCTGGGGGAAGAGGTTGTACAAGAAATATTTGAGTGTAGTTAAAAACATGTTCTCTTTTGCATCACTCTGACAACACAAGGCAAATTTAAGCCCATCAGTGCACTACAAAGCAGCTGGAGCATACTGGGCAATCTGGCTCATTATGGGTAAATCTCTTATCTTTGCCCTATTTTTCCACATTTCTTATTACTAAGGCTGTTTGTATGGAAAGAGGATTTGTACAAGAATTATTCCCCACCTGAAATCATAATCCTCTTTGTGACATTGTAATAACTTCTTCAGCCACCACATGTAATATCATAAACACGTGCTGATGACTTCAGTTGGAAACTAGAGAAAAAGAGCTCTGAAGAGACTGAGTCTGTTTTCTTGGAAACATGGACCATAATCTTAAAAATATTCTTACACATGAATTATTATAAGCATATGTGTAGTCCAGTTAAACTCCCTGAGTTTAAATTATCCCGTGTGTAATTCCATCATAATCTATAGAACTAATGTGGCTCAATTGAACTTTCAAAAACACATTTGATTTCTGTGTTCTGCTCAATGGCTGAAGGCGTGCAGAGGGGAGACTGTTGAGTCCTACTGGTGGAGTCAAGCCTAGCCATCTCTGAGGTGGAGCATTGTCTCCTTCCTACCCATCTGATCCTGATAAAGGGCCTTGGATTAATCAGCTGGCTCAGCTGAGGAGGAGTGGGATGGTTTCCCTGAAGGAATAAAGGGAGTTAGTTTGGGAGAGGTAAAGCACGTACAGGAAGATTATTTGCCAGGAAGAGCTCTAAAGGGTGATATATAAGGGAAGGAGGAAGGCTTTGCTGAGTGGTGTGGCTGGTCTGAGGGAGAGGAATAGGGTTCTGAACTGGCGAGAATGGTGGTACCAGCTGTGGGGTTGGGTAGAAGCAGATGAAGAAATACACCACTGTGTGTGTTTGTGGTCATGGGTGTGATTTTTGCCTGGAGCAGAGGAGTAGGTTCCTGGGTGGGAGGTGGGAGCTACAGAGCTTGGAAGTGCTGAAGTGCAGGGAGAAATCAAAGTAGGAGTTGTGCCGCCTTGGTACAGGCAGGAGGTGACTCGGGAGGAGGGATCCCACATGGCACTGCTGTTGATGGAGCTCGCTGGCCTGCAGGTAACTGGGGGGGAGCTGGCTAAAGACAGCGCTGGCCAAGAGCCCGGCGCTTTAGGAAGGGGAAGGATACTCTAGGATTTCTGAGTTACAACTGTGTCGTCTCCTAAGAATTAAGAAAAAAGAATACTCGTGAGTGGGTGTACTGACCAGGTGAGGCCAAAGGAAGGCTGTACTGCTCGCTCCCCCTTTGATGTGCCTCAGCTAAGAGGCAAGGAGCTAACTGAGACCTTTTGCAATTCTCTTGAATTTGAGGGAGTTTTTCTCAGGCTGCCATGTCAGTGTGTTAACTACTCTCAGCGTTGCAAAATGGGCTGTCCCAGGGTGGTAGTGACACCAACGCTCAGTAATGTTTTAGCCTAATTAACTTATGTGACTAAAGTTATTAAAATTGCTGTAGGATTAATACAAATTGTGACTCCAGTAAGACTTGAACCTTACTGATGGCTAAGACCAAATGTTAGCAATAGCATTGAAACTGCAAAATAAGAACTCTACAGAAGAGCCTTAGTACTACCCAAAGCTGTTCCTAATCTTTCATTTATTAGGATTCCTTTTCAAAATAATGCACGTCCTAGGTAAGCTGGTATAATGTTTATTCATATGTTACCTCAAATATCTACTTTAAAACAGTGCTGTGCTCATACTGCTAATTACTTTGGAACATTCTGGGGGTATGCAGCATTGCCCTTGGTACTTTCATTAAACATGCCGTGCTGTATGTGTGCTGTATTGCCTTTCAACTACTTTACCAGACCATTCTCATCCCATGAGAGATCCTCTTGCCTTGTAGAACAATTACAGGCACTGAGAGGTGTTCGTAGCCCGCTCCTCTTTCCTCTGCACCAGAATACAGAAGACAGCATTTTCTCAACAGTCATTAATTCTACCTAAAAGTAGCTTGCAAGTGTCTTAAAATCAACATCTGGAAAAACTAAGTACAGAGACTTCTTTCAAATACCACAAACTGAATCATGGGGCCAAATTCAGCCTTGATGGAATTATTATCTGATATCTGTGTTCTGTGTTTTCTCTACATTGCTTGAGTAAATTCCCTTATATGGAGATGTTTTCTGAGATGCACATGATGCCAAAATGCTCAGAGAATTGCATAGGACCAAACCTAAAATACTGAACTAGAAAAAAAAAGGGAAATTCAAACACAGACTTTTCTTGAAAGTGTGTTGTGGTGGAAATCCTTCATTTGAGAAGGGATTTTAAGCAACAGTTCTGACAGTTGCAATAGTGGGAGCCCAGGTCTTAACACTGGGAAAGACTCCCCTTTGTGACTAACTTTTAAGGACATATATGTTACTCATGTTTATGATAAAATAACTTGCTGAAGGGAAAGCCTTATCTACATGTTTGTATTTTTAGAGATTAAGCTGTATTTAAAACAAAACAATATATTCAGTTTGTTAAAATATCTGAATGTTTGCTTCGTAGTCCATCACTTTTCCATTGATTCTAACACTGATGTCACCTGTACCCCATACTTTTATGAGAATAGGGGGGTTTTGTTACCTTGTGGTGCTAGCTGTTCATAAACAAGCTTAAGGCAGACTTTTCTGCTTTTTTATTTTTATTTGAGGCTCATGACCTTCTCTTAAGATGTGATAGCTGCACTCTTATCAGTGGGGTTATAGCTAGAAGAATAGTTGAATGCTGAAGTACATTCCATGCTAATATAGAAAAAAAATTAAATACCGTTTACCAGCAACCTGATTACTGTTGGGGGTCCTGTGTTGTCATGTGCCTCTCCCTGCCTCCTCCCTGACTGGGTGAAAGGCTTGCTGCTGGTGTTGGTTTTTAACTTGCTAAAACCAGTACACAAGCAGAAGGCAACGAAGGACTTCAGATTTCTTGCTGTGCAATCGAAATGCCTGACATATTTTGCAATTCTGTTCCTCAAGCAAGGGAACAGCAGTCTGTTGGCTTGCAGCAGGTGGATCACAGTGCCCTTTCTCCTTCTTATTTGATGGGTCCACTTCTCCATCAGCAGGACCTAAACACTTGCAGCCAGACTGTGTCACCAGCATACAGGTGCCGAAGTGTTTGCCTCCATGTTAACAGCCATCAGTTTCATTTCACAGTGATGTTTGCCTACAACAACAGTATAGCCATACGCACAAAGGAAATGCCTGCAGGGACCGCATGTGCTACCAGAACTACTCCTTGCAAGGAAGACAAGTCTTAGTGTGTCTTTTTTCATTGTTCTATTTCGTGTGCGTGAAGAAAAAAACAACTCAGCTCTTGTGTCTCTACTTAAGGCAGACTTTGGTAGGAAAATAACTTAGCACTGTATCTTTGTGCTACTTATAAACACTAGAGCTCTTAAAAGGGTGGCCTTTTCCTTCTTAATTATTTTGCTTCTGATGGCTCTTCTTAAAACTTCCCACCAGTCACACTGTAGCTCCTGAAGTTCATTGGGCCACTTCCTTGGCAGCCCTGGATGAGCCAAGGCTGGGCCCAACCAACCATCACGCACCAGAATTGTTCCTCCCTGTGGCAGAGGAATGAGCCGCAGAGATGAGCACACACACACACCTACTGCCAAAACTGTATTTGAACTGTAATTCTGTAATGACAGAGAGAAAGGCCAAGTGGTCTTCACATGAGCTGCTGCTGTTTGCAGCTTCACAGGAACTGCTGTTCTGGGAGCTGAGGGAACACCCCAAGCCACAGGCAGCTTTGCCCTGAGGAGAAGGGGCTGCTGCCTGACTGCCTCAAAATTATAAACATGGAATATTAAGAAAGTGTTCCACTCTTAAACTCTGGATGCAAAAGTTAATGATAATAACACATTAATTCTAATGCAGAATGACTTTAAATCCTGAAATTTTCCTTATTTTTTTAAGAAACTTTGTGAGTCAGTTTTGCCCTCTCTTTTGGAGGGGATAACTCTATGTGGGAATCACAGGAAGGGAGAAAGCTGTAACTTTGTGGTATTTTGTGCTTCTGTAATTCTTGGCTTCTAGCTACCACTTTAACTTTCCATCTATACATACGAAATATAAATTTTCACATATATTTTTTGAAGAAGCAATTTCTGTCTCTCCAGGATGCAGAAGAAGTTATTACATTTACTATTTGACTGATGCCTGCTCAGCATGATCTGAGATTGATTTCAACACTTTATCTTCCTTTCTGAACCTCCAAAATTGATTTTTATGCCGCTTGAGCACGTTCTCCTTCCTTTTATTTCAACGCAGCTCTTAACACGTCTGAACAAATTCACATCTTTCAAGGACTGGTGTGTTAACACCAATTTTTTTCTTTGTTCTCCATTGTGTTCCCCAATAATAACCTCACAAGATAATTGATTTAAAACAGTATGTGGTAACTTTTTTTTCATGCAACTTCATGCTGCATTATTCAAATTTATTTATTTGGATGCCAAACACAAAATAATTACAACAATTGACCTATGAACAGATCAGTTATTTGATGGTTAAAGTCTTCATACTCACTTATTGGAACAAGACTGTTCTTGAGCAGTGCTGATATTTTAAACAGTTGGTTAATTATCCAGTAATAATAATGTTAATCCAGTCTTAATAATCAAAATCTTAATATAGAAAAAAGGAATAAAACCCTTCTCCTTGCTGCCTAATTCCGTGACTTCTTCCAATTTTAATTATCTAGGCAGTATTTTCTAAATGAGACTAATACCTTGTCAGAAATACTTTCCACCTCTGACATGGTATTCTTACAAGCTTGAGAAAATGTGCTGGTTTTTGCCTCTCTGTTTACTTTAGTTCATTATCCTTCTGTGAAATCTCATGATAAAGCTATACTTAGAAATTAAGATAACTTAAAGAGCAAAACAATACTTGCAAAAAACCAGCAACTGATTGTCAGAGTGCTTTATAGGGTTTTTTGGGACTGGAATGGTGCAAAGAAGCAAAGGCTGCTGAGTGTTGCACATGAATGACTGGCTGAGATACAGTGGCATTTAGCCAGAGGCTGGCTACCATGGCATGGAAACTCAGTTACTACAATAGTTGGGATCCCGAATCTGTTTGAATAAGAGAGGTTTCAAATAATCCATGTCACAGTTAATGTACTTCAGTACATGTCAGAGGATGTGATTCAGACTTGGGGGAGAGAAGGGAATTAGGAATAGCTGATGCTCAGATAACTGAGACTGTACCAGAATACAGAATGCTGAGGTTTTTAGCTACTTTATCCCAGATCATTAATCTTGTCCATTTTATGCTCGCATTGCATCCCGCAGAACTTCAGAATTTCCAGATGATGTTGAGTGTGGGTTTTTTTGATGGTTTCTTTTTTTTTTTTTTGGCTTGTTTATTTTGGCTTCATGTTTTTTTGGTGCTATGGAGAAGTATTTTTTCCCTTTTTTTTCCTCCCAAACCGAAACAAATATTTAATATTTAAAATAATTATTTGCTTAAGTTTTAATGCAAGCAATACCTATTTTTTGAAACTCAGTGATATCAACAGGATGTACTTAGTGCGTGCTAGGTGTGCTTGCTCAGTAGTAAATGCAGTACTGGGGTGGTTCAGTTCTGTATCTGCAGTTCCCACGTGCGTTGACTCATCTCCAAAAGGGGCTGTGGGATGGAGTAGAAGGTACTGGTAATGTTTACTTGTAAACACAAAGGAAAATTCTGGTCACAGAGGTTAAAACTGTAAGTAAACAGATACAAAATAAAGTTGTATCTGCAGTCTATAATAAACTTTCTTCAGAGGAAAAGCTTGGCAAATGAGCATATAGAAATGTTCATTACATCACAGCACAGTGCTGAACTGTGTAAATTCAGTCTAACCAGTATATAACCATAACTGCTTTGTGATACATTCTGATTCTTCAATAAACCCGAAAGAACCTGAGGGTAGGAGGTGTGTTAGGGCAGCAAGGCAGCAGTAATAATTTCTTTCCTCTCAGAATTACCTGTTCAATCTTTCCAAAGTACCACTTCACATGGAAGCAGCTCTCTGAGCCTCCCTATTCTACCCCAGCATTATTCAAAGAAAAAGTTAGATGAAGATTTTAATGAACAATCTCTAGTCTGGAGTTTAATGAACAATATGTTTAGAATTGGGATGTGCTCTGAAATAATTACCTTTGCTTGTCAGTGGTCATCTTCTATCTGGAAGTGATAGAAGACTGGAGATCCTTCCACCAATAATATTTGAAGGTATTTATGTTTTTATCTAACTCCACTGAGAAATCTGACTTAGTGTACCCTGTTACGAAGTTACTTTTTTAAGGAATTATTGCAAGTATTAATGCAGAGCTGCTAAGATATCACTTAAGTGCTTCTTATACAAATACAGCTACATTACTTTTAATACTCTGCTTTTCAGTGTGGCTATAAAAAGCACATTTAACTGTAATTCCCAGCTGTCATGCTTGCTTTTTTACAAATGGGTGCCTGCAAAAACAGGCCCTGTTTACTGCTGCTGAATAATAATTTCTGGATTTCATCTTGGCAGTGAATGTTAGGGAGATATCCTTTAAGCCACTGAATTGGAGTTTAGGACATTCATTTCAGTGTCAGCTGACATCCCAAGCTGGATCACAAATGAAAAGCAGCAGAGTTCAATTGCAGTGTTTAACAATAAATCAGGAAATTCTAATTGCCAAGCTACTGGCAGCTGAAAGTAGAATTTACAGTAATGCTAACTGAGCAGATCTGACTGTTGATATAGCATTACAAATATCCACTCGTCCTTAAACCAAGTAGAGGGTTCTTTTGATTTTAAGAACCTACTGTGCACCGATGCATAGAAGGGGTAGGATTATGCACAGCAACTTCACTGTAGGGTCTAAAATACTTCTTGAATCTCAATATTAAAAAAATACTATAACTTTGTTATGGACTCCTTTAAAATTATTTGCTGCATAGTGCAAGGACAATTTAATCCATCTAAGAATATTCTCTTCCTCTGAAGTTTATACAAAATATCTTTGAGCACTTGTCTAAACCCAGTACAGTCCAGGTCATCTCACTGCATAGTCATGAATACCTGATTTTTGTATTAAAAACACCCCCACCCCCAACACACTTCCTCAAAAAAAAAAGAAAAAAAAAAAAGGCACTCCGAACTGCAAATGAAACATTCTGGGTGGAACAGTGGACTAGTGCCTGTGCTGCTGTTCAGTAATTCATCAATTTACAATATACTTGTTTAATATGCATAATATCTTAACTGATGAAGTGTTATAACTTTTTTGAAACATTAAACATTCCTCAGCGAGACCCTCATTTCCCCCATTTTTGTCTGTTAAATATTATTACTCCTACTGTGTCTCATTAGTGAATAACAAACACATCAAACATCTTGTTCAGCTTTGTTCCTCACGTACGTGCAAAGATAGCACAAGGTATGTGTAAAACTCACATTATCAATAAACAAATACATCTTTTTATAGATGCATTCATGGTTAAAGCCTATCCCTGGCACGGCTAAAAGTGAGATTGCTTATTTCTGCTGCATGCATATTTCTGTCTGACTAGTTAATGAACTGGATTATAAAACATGTTAAACATTTTTGGGCGAGGAAGAAAAATAGATGTAAGAAATTCTAAATGGGAAATGTTACACTCTGCAGAACAGTGACCTGAGTTTAAAGAAATATGTCAGCAAAGGTCCATCTTCATGTATCATATGCCACTTTCATTTCCTTCTCCATTGCCATTGCAGCATGAAACAGCAATGCAGAGGAAAAATGTTGTCCAAAGCTGCTACTGTGAAAGCTACTGATTTTCTTGAATTCTTGTGC
The DNA here is from genome assembly GCA_013397775.1 of Eulacestoma nigropectus. NCBI lineage: Eukaryota > Metazoa > Chordata > Aves > Passeriformes > Eulacestoma > Eulacestoma nigropectus. The sequence goes on along the minus strand of VZTE01005845.1, from coordinate 1,475,372 downwards.
AAAATTCTGTTTCTTACCAAGCAGCTTATGCAAGATGACCTCTGCCTCTGAGTACTTCCTATTGATTTCAACAATACTGGTCATGAGACTACCATTATGCTATCAGGAAGTACGGTCATTGGAAAAAGTCAAATTAAAGTTCCGGAAAGGTCTAGAGCTCAGTTTGTGCTGCGAGCAACCTGAAGGTCTGTTAGAAGCTTTCCATTAAGAAACTGTAAGAGACACAGCTGCTAGAGAGAAATGGTGTCAGCGAGTCTTTTGTGCTATTTGCCAAGGACTGAAGTGTGGAGCAAAAATGTCTTCAATTGGATGGTGCCACTTGGCACCAAATGAAGTAAAGGTTTTTGTATAAGTGCCACTCTCTAACTCCCTCATCCGACTTCCTCTCCTGTCCCAGGGAAACTGGCTGCTGCTTGGGTGCAGTCTGTGATTGCACATCGGCTAAGGCACACTGATAATCTCATTTGGAGGTGAAAACGAGGTTGGAAAAGGTGGTCAGTTTGGGTCTGGATATGCTCTACAGCCCCTGGCACAGATTTGAGGATCTCTTTGCTTTACAAACATGCCTTGCATTTGTATGTTTAAAATTATCTATGCGCTGTTTGTATACAGCAGTCTTTTGTTTTAAGGCATTAACTGTCCTATGTTATGACAGGATGTTTTTGCATGGAAAAACAGGTGTCTGAAGAACTGTGTGAGTACAACTTCAGAAGTTGTTTTTGAGACTTTGACTACTGTTCCCAGAAATCCTTAATGTCTTGCAAAATGTATCAGAACAGCATAACTTTATTGGAATGGTCATAGCTGAGTTGTAAAAATTTGAATCATTGGCTGAAAGTAGATCCATCTGTTCAGCTTTCAGATCAGTCTGTTTAGCTTTCTTCTGGTATAACATAGAAGTAATCTCTTAAGCTGTTTTTATCAAAAGTCAACCTTTTTCTCATATAGTTATTTTATTTCTAACTGGTGCTCCTCTTTTACCTTCCCTTCCTCCTTTTTTAAAATAAAATTAACCTGTCTTTAATATATATTATACACTCTCCACTAGGAGACAACCAAGTCAAAAGAGAAGCAACTCTGAATATTTAATATTTGTCAGCTGATGCATATCTAGATAAAACAATCTGATAACCAAAACTCATTTAGAATTTGGCTTTCATGCTAGGACTCAGGGAAAGAATTTCTGGATGCCTTCTGTTCTCTTTGAAAATCTTTGTCAATTTTGATGATGGTATTTCCATAAATTCGTATCTGTTTTCTTTAAGAACATATTTCTTCCTCATTTTGCTTTAAATATAAGGTTTCCTCTTTTGGAAGTGGAGAAAAAGAGGTAATGTATTTCACATCAAACATTCCTTGTATGTAATGCGAACATGTTTACCATAATATTTAAGAGAAAAAATGAGACATAGCAAACCCCAAGAATCTAAACTTAAGGAATCCAGTCAGCGACCTTTAAGTCTTTGGCTAGACCCTGGGAGGGCTGCTTTCTGTTCCATGCTGGGAGAGGAAGAATGCAGTTTTCCCCTAGAACAATAGACTGTTTGGTCGTACCCACCTTCTAAAAACAAAAGATAAGAAAGAGCTTCTCAATAACAAAATGCTAGTTTACTTCGGCTCCACTGTGCTTTTGGAGAGAACTAGCAGTTATTTGAGATAATCTTTTCAAGGAAAAGTCACTCTGGTTGATAACAAAACTTCCTTTAAGAGAATTTGAGCCAGAAGTCTTTTTTCTGAACTGTCTCCTATGGCTGTCATGCAGTGTTTTGTTGAAGGCTTTGGTCAGAGTTAGGCTGTGATCTTCCCATTTCTGAGCTCTCCAGAGCAGTTCTACCTGCTTCAACTCTACAGACTTCTGGGTCACTTCTAATCCAAGCTTTCACTTGCTAGAACTAATTATAAACTGCTGAAAAGTAAATGCCCTTAACTCAAGTAGGCACTTGAGCCAGCAAGGAAAATAGCAGTCCCAGGGAATGGGTACTGTCCCACACTCTCATAGCCAACTATCTGAATTAAAAACCACTTTTTATGTGCTATTTTCACCTGTGTTTCCCATGTTGACCAGAGTAAAGAATGTGCTGTTGGGGGAACACAGGCTGAGATACTCTTGGCTTTGCTCCCCTAGAAGGCTGGCAGTGAAGAGAAGTGGGAAAAGTCTTCCCAAATCCTTGAAAATGAGACTCCTCTACATCAGGTGGCCTGGAGCAATTCAGTTTTTCAGGACAGCCTCTTGTGAAGAAATCTACTGTTACCCTCAGAATGTTTACATGGGAGGTTACAAGTCTAAACAGGCAAGTTCCTTCTCTTAGCAGTAGACATTGCCATGCAGGTGACAGGTGAAAGACAATTACTGGAACTCCAGAGTGTTCAAAGGCAGACCGACAAAGTTTATGAACCCGCAGTTGGAAAGCACACCAAGGCCCCAAATCCTGCCCTGGGCAGGGCTCTTAAGGAGTACCAGAGCAGCCAGAGATGCTTTCCCTGAGGTGTAAATCCCGAGCAGGATGAGGACGGGTGCCTCCTGCTCTGCTCTGAGCAGAAGCAGCACAGGCTCAGCACAGGCTCGGTGCTGGCCAGGCCCGGCTGTGTTTGCGCTGCAGCCTCTGCCGCACTGCCAGCCCGGGGCTGCTCAGCACGGGAGGTGCTGCATGAATGGGAGCATTCACTGCCTTGCTCTTCTCATGCTTCTCTAAACCTCAGGGCACTGATCCTGCGCTGGTGCCCCTTACCCAGAGCAGAGGAAGAGCCTGCCTCTGTCCTCTTCCCCTCTACTCTAGTTCCCTTGCAAAACAGAAAGCAAGATTCAGAAGAGAGCACAGATCTAAAATAAACTACCACTAGCCATAATGAAGTCCAGCGTATCTCCAACTTATCAAACCATCTGCAACTGTGCAGAAAGTCATGGTAAGATAGTCCTCGCTCTGATTCAGGGGGAAAAAAGCCCTTGGACACATCAGATTTACTTCAACCAAGTCATTTTCAAGGACCTCAGTATGTGCTGCACAAAGTCCTTCTCACATAGCCTTAACCTATTAACTGCTCTTTAATTTCAGACATAATCTTGGTTAAAACCCCCAAAAACTCCCTGTTCTGAACTCACATGTGACCACATCAAGGGCCTCTACTTACGCTGAGGACTATTAAGCCTGTTGGACAGGTTATAACAGCTGGCTTCCCCACAGGCCCGCACAGGGCCTTGCACTATCATGACAGTAGTTTTCTGCACGATATTTTCTGATGATTTCTAATGATTTTTTGCATGAAGCAGCCTGTTCCTCTGGACCCTTGTTTCCGAACAGCAGGAACCATTGTTTCTGTTGAGCTAAATTCCACCCCCATTCCCTACCAGAATAGCTGCTGTAATGTTTTGACATCCGACGCTGAGGAAAAGGCTTCCGAGAGAGTCTCCTCCTGCGGCAGTGTGAGGAGCTGCTCTTGGCTTCCCCAGTCAGGCTGTGCACTCTGGAGGGCGTTTCTACTCTTCTTTGAGCTTTTTTGTTTATGTTTCTGTAGCCAGCCACATAGCTCTGTGTGTGTACAGATGACAGATGTGTTTATATTGCTTTATAGGTGGGATAGTTGTAGAATTACGTTTTGCCAGATGAATGTGAAATGCTGGAGTATGCTTTCACACACTTACTGCCAACAAAATACCTTTTAAAAGTTGTTCCAATGTACGGGATACCATTTTTCATGGCAAAGTCTTAAGTGTATATTGTACTGCTGAAAGTAAGGTCCTTGAAATGAGAAAACAGGATATACTGAAAGTCAAATTCACTGTATCAGAAAAAGAGGGAAACTCTGTTCCTTCCCTCATTGCTGATTTTTTTCCCCTATTTTAGACCCTGAAGCAGTTCAATTTCCCCAGCTGACAGTTTTGCTCTGTTTGATGTAGATTCGGTACGGCTTTTTGTACATAAGCTTTGAAGAAAGTACTTCTTAAATTGGTAAGTATTGTGCCTGTAGCATGACACTTGTCACCTTTTTATTTATCTTAAGAAGTGAGCAACAATTTTCAAAAGGTGCACAACAGATTATAAGGACAGCTTTGACAAGACCAGAGGAAAAATGATACTGGTTTAATGCTCTGGGGGTTTTGGAAGACTGCAAAGTACAGACTGTCATGAAGCCAACTTAATATAACTGTTTCCTTTATACTCTAAGGATTCACAAAGGACTTCACTGCTAGCATAAAGGAAATAAATCCTGTTGTGCTAGAAAAAGACTTTGTTGCTTACAATTTTTAAAATGACACAAAGTTTCCTTACAGGAAATGTTACATTCATACAAATTCCCATATTTATTTGTAGACAAAAATTACCATTCACATAGCAGGAAAATTAGATGAAAACAGAGACCACATAGACTTAGAGCCACTATGGGTTATTGGTGAATAGACCTACACGACAGCAATAAATAAAACTACACAAAAATTTTACTTAAATGTAGAGAAATCTTTATTGTCTCATTTTTCCGTACCAGCCTAATTTCTTAACAGGAATTCTCGAAAATAAATTACTACAGGAATGTGAGTGAGGAGCTTGTGGAGTCTATTTTAGGTAAAGCTTAGCTTTTCTTCTGTTGTTACACTATTCGACCAAGATATACTGACTTGGGATATTTTTTCTTTAGATCAGGCCACTGAACAATGAAATAATCTGCAAAGTAATAAAGTATCTTTCCAGACAGGGATAAAGTTTCCACACGGCAGATGCTCTCTACATACACAATGATTGTTCTCTTTATTCGTAGAAGGCCAAGAAGAAAAGCAGATAAACAGACAGGAACACATGTTCCTGGTCCATTGCACAATATCTAAAAGAGATGAAACACATTACAAAAGTAAATAATGAGTATTTTCATACAGTAGAGAATTAAAAGTGTGTATATTCATTTAACATTACATTTACACTGAAAATATATTTCAAAAGATTAAAAAAAAACCAGAAAAGGCAGGTGAATATGAA
>VZTE01005845.1:1450441-1470352 GCA_013397775.1 Eulacestoma nigropectus | reverse complement strand
AAAATAGGGGGGGGGAGGCAAAAAAGGGACATTATTTCAAAGTAGCTGTCAAAAATACCATATTTCTTTACATGTCAAGAAGGAGGAAAAGAGCTCTGAGATGGCACAGTTATTTCTAGGAAGGTAAAGTTTACGGTTCCTTGACTCATGGGTATACAACCAAAACAACTTCCACTCTCAGTCACAGCTTTGTATTGTATCAGTATCAGTCATGAAATCTGTACACCTAATAAAGCCAAAGAAATTTAATTAGGATTAAACCTGGGATCCAGTTATAAACCTCTTAAACCTTGGCTTAAGTCAGCAAAACACTTCAGAGTCGATCAAAAATGTGCTGATGAATTAGGACCTTCACAAGAATCTATTAGCAGATAAGTGTGACTAGGTTTTATTTTTTATTTTTAATAAACACTAGGAGACAGTTACAAGCACACAGGAGGAAGGTGTTTTGGCAAAAACATGTCATGTCCTTGGAGCAGAGGATCTCAAATTTACTTATAAATGTTAAAAATAAAATAAAGTACTCTTTTAATTTTAGACATTGTTCAACTAAAAAATGGACTGCTTAAAAGTAAAAGGTTTAAACCGGGGTATATTAGGCACCCCACTTGGTATCAAAATTGATTTCAGGCAAGAAATTTCTTACTACACTTAAATACTACCATGTAATCAGCACTTTTCTGCACAGCTGGGGTTACGTGGAAAGAAAGAGTTCTTTCATAAAAGCATGGCTCTATACCCCATTTTTTTTGTTCCAAGTTCACCAGCTTGTGAAACATATACTGTTGGGGGGAAAAATCTGAGTTTCTGCTTCAGGGCTGTAACAATCAGTTCAGAACATTCCCCTTCCTGCTTCATGGCAAGATCCAACTGATAAACTGGGAGCCTCAGTTAAAAGCAATAGCTTTGGTGCTACAGAGTTCCAAATTCTCTCACCTATGCTTTGCCTTCATCATAGCCCCAGAAATCCAGCTTGGGGATGTGATGACCGCAATGCTGTGTTTTCTTACCACAATCAACCGACTGTAATACTGTTTCTAAAAATGTTCAAGATTTACTGTTGATCTTAACTGAACTATTTATTAATGCAAGACTTTGCTGATGTTTTCTCCAAGTCCCTTAGAAGTAACATGCTGTATGCAGTTTTAATCTTGAAAGTTTAGGGTATAAACATCTACAGATACTTGAATTTGAAACTTGCAATGGCGTATTTATTTTGTATTATTTTTGTGTTATATAGCTAAGAAGCTGAACACATTAACTTTCCATACCAGAATTTTGAAATCAGAGTAATAGACTGTAGTTTCAAACCTCCTGCTGAACCTGATTTCAAGCGCATTCACACTGGGACTTTAAATCCTACTCTACAATCTAGTGAGAATGAAGATCTGGTTTTTATACATTTGGCTTGGTGAGTAAGGATATAAACCAACCACACATGCTGCCTTTTTGCATTCCAAAGAAACTTTTCCATATCTGTGAACTAAATGATGCATTTTGTTGTATTTCCTGGAAAGTTTGATTAATTTGCATGAATGTTGACTGTGATACTGGTACAGGGCTACTGACATGTAACTTAAGGCATGTTTAGGTATCTCTATTTGTAATGACATTTGTTACTGTAGTGAAAATAAAGGCATAGGAAACAATGTGTCTGCAGGCAAAACCCACCAGCATCCCTGCACAAGCTGTGCTGTTTCAGACAAGTGCATAAGAAGCACCTAAAGCCTCAATAAATTATTTACTACTTACTATTTTTGTGAGTTGAATATACAATATAACTACTGATCTCCTATTCAAAATTCAGCTTTAAGTGAACCGACAAAAATGTGCACCACTGCTGAACAGAAACTCCACTTCCCTTTCCTTTAGTAGAGCTACCTGGAGTACATATTTTATCTTCACTGCTTCCTGAGCCCTTTCTCTGTTCTATTGCCATCCTTTCTCCTGTCCTTTCCTCAGTGCCATTGTTTTCCACCAATTTCTCTGTATTCTACCCAATCCTCCGTCTCCCACCCATCCTCCCTTCCGTAGTTTTCTTTGTGATCACTGGTGTTCATCTCTCTCTGCATCCCTGTTCTCAGGCACCATTCCAGCTGTCCTCCTTCTTGAATGGCTCTTGCACTCTTTTAGCCTCCATCTACTATGAAAGCTGAAACATTGGTCCCTTATTTTCCACAGGCAACAATCAAAATTAAAATACCTCTCCTATATTCAGGTTTGATACGATGCACTCAGTTTATACTTTCTATTGACTGCTTATAATTTGTAAGCTGCTTCTCGGATGCCCTTTGATTCATGGAAAAGTATTTGCATGGAGGAAAAAGGATCAGGAAAATTATAGACTTGGCATCTTTAAAAAAAACATGATCTGATCATAACTCACGTCCTCTGCTCTTTCCCCTTTCACACATATGAGTTCAAACAAGACAAAGCAGATGTGGCTCTATAGGATTTCTGTATGCAAAAAGCTCATCTAATACTCTGATTATAGATGTTCCTATCCCAAAATACTTAGATTTAGGAACTGGCCCCTGAAAGAGACTGTTACAAACCTGCTGAAGTCCACAGACAAATAGATCTCTATCTGAGCTGGGGCCTGTGATCTGTAAATCAGAACTGAAAATTAACCTTCAGTGCGTGTCTACAGACGTGTCCCACCTAGAACTGGTGCAGTTGCAATTGCAGTGGCAATTCCCCTCCAAAAATCTGGTCTGACCAGTCCTACTTACTCCCCCTCACACTGCCAGCAGGAAGGGAGACCAGTGGTCCTTCTGCTTGGAGTCCAACATCATACACTCTTCAAGGAATACAGGGGAAACTTCTGAGAAAACAAATACATACGTTATAAAGAAGAGGAATCATTTGGGAATGTGTAAGCTAGAAATGCTGCTGTTCAGCTCCTGCCAGCACACAAACTGAAAAGGATGATGGAAAGGAACTGAATTATCTACAGCCTTCCTTAAAGATGAGAAGATGAGCACTCCTACTAGTGAATTTCAAAACACTATTCAAAAGGAAATTTTGGAGACTGATTAATGTTTCACACCTTGAAAAGACCAAAGCTTTTGCTTTTCCCTGCCAGCAGAATACCAGTATCCCCCAGTGAACCCCACACCAATCATCAGTATGCCGTGGGGAAGAGGCAGGAATCTATTGGACAACAGGAGACCAGGGCCTCTACAAGGTCAAGCAGCTATTGAGGGTGTTTCCCTCAAATATCTATTTACAATTATCTATTTCCCTCAGTATCTACTTACTTTAGCTACAAGGCTGCCTGTAGAATATTTGTGTTGCATGAGATATGTCTCCGAAAATCTCTGAGTTCAGCCTTCCTTAATGAGGCAGCAGAAAGGGGAAAAGAGGGGGCAAAGACAATTTTTGTGTCACTCTTGTGACCTTTTGAGCTGCAATTGTCCAAGGACTTTCCGGGTTTGTCGCCAAGAAGCTGTAAGGGGTTGTTCCAGAAGCCAGTGCTCCAGGTCTCTCTACACCATTTACATGCACCTCTAATGCAAGGAAATCTCCAGCTCACTGTTAAATTGGCTCACTGGCTGCCTGGGCTCACAGCTAGGTCTATAAACTAAGTCCTACATACTGAAATTCTCTGCCAATTCAATCTAACCAAACTCTAAACAGTAAAATAAATGAATCAAGCTGTATATTACTGGAGGTGTGAAAGTAAAGGATCAGAATACATTTCGCTTCAACAACTCTATGCATCTAATTTCCTATTAATCACTTTTATATAAAAATGGAATAGTTCTTGCCTTTGTGTTTCAGATATTTTCCACAGCTGTTGAAAGAAAATAAGCTAAGCCAGCAGTCTAGGAACTACTGGGAACACTGGCACATGGCACCACTGCTGATAAAAGCTACTTTAGAGTTGGTGAATGCAGCACTGTAGCAGAGTGACATTTATCAGTGAAAATACTGAAAGTAGAGCTTGCAGCTTTACTGGGATTAAATGTCACTTGTTAAAGCAAAAATAAGTAAAGCAGAAAACGTGCAGTTTTTCTCATAAGTACATAAACATACAATTGCTATATATCTTTAAAAGAACAAGTGTTTAAGTACTACTTATGTTCCCAAATTACAACAATCAAAAGGAGGACAACATAAGTCTCCCTAAACTTAGTAGAAAGTGGAAAATTAATTTGTGTTTGCTTTGCATAGGAAACTGGCAACACCTGCTGTTCTCCTTAATGACTTCTGCAGAGATTGGCCTTTTGTCACCTGGTCAAGAGCAGAAAAACTGCCCTGCTCCCTGGGGCTGGGGAGGATGGTAGTGTGGGAATGCTGTTTGCTGCTGAGGGGGATGTGCATGTGCGAACTGAAGATTGTGCTGCTTACCAGGCAGGGAGCTACCTCCTGGAGTACCTTTAGGACACTGCTTGGACCTCCTTCGTTCTGGTATTGCTCCCTACTCCACAGTGCTGAACAACTGGAGACAGGACTAAGGGAATAGGAGGTGGTGGTGATAGACAGCTACTGAAAGAGGCAAAGCCAAGTGGAGTGATAGAAAATGGACCAAAGCTGGGTTAACTGAATTATATATAAATATATATATATATATACGTATATGCAAGTCCTACTTTTTAAACTGCCATGCAATATCTACTTTTTAACCATATAGGGAAAAAAACCCCATTAGGTGTTCCTATGTTATAGGAATAATGAATGTTTTTTGTTTGTGTGTTTTTTGTTTTGATGGGGGAGGTGGTTCTTTCTGTGGCACAAGAAGAGAGAATCTCCAATGAATTGATTTGTATTCTGCTGTGTAAATTACAGCATCTCATGGGCTTACCAGCACTTGCTCTGTTTTAATACTATATTACTATTTTGAAAACTTCACACTCAAATACTTAAGCATGTTGAGAGGGAGTGTTGTTATTGAAGTTTTTGCTAGTCTTGCTCTTTAGTATGTCTGAAAATTCAAGCTTTGAATCTTGAGAAAAATTGGCTTAGAATTGTTAATACTTTTTACGGTTTAAAAAAAGCAGGAACCTTTTTCAACAGTTCCTTATTATTGCTACTGATGGAGAGAAAGAAGAATTTCAGGTTCTGTTTGAACAATAGAAAGGTCATTAAACTACCTACTGCTTTATTCTTTTCAGAGTGAAGATCTTATCCCGTTCACTTTCCTCTACCACCTGCATATAAAACCAGCTAAAACTTCACACCCTATTTGCTGTTTGAACTTACCTGCAGAATGCAAGGCAGGATGCAAAAAATGCCAAAAAACTAGCTGTGTAGTCTGATGTAAATCAGATAATTAAGGTAGAACTGAATTATACCTGGCTATACTTTTATCTTCTACTGTCTAAATCACTTGAATCATCAGGGGTGCAAGAAGGAAGTTACAGCGTCCTACAGCAACAGCTTGTGTTTGGGCTGGTCAGCAGCTGCAGCTTGTAGCATTGCCATGAAAACCTTTCTTCTTCACCTCTGGATCTCACTGGTACAGTAGCTGTTGCTATCATAAAATACACTCAGTAAGTGAGGTGCTCTTCAAAACAAGCAGAGACATGTGTGGTCCTACAGGCAGATTATCTAACCAGGATAAATAAGATTAGTGAATGCCAGAGTGGGGAAGAGAGAAGTAGAAGAGCAAGGACTTAAATCAGTACACTACACAGCTGGGGTTTTCTTTGTTTCTGAGTATTACTTTCACCACAGAATTAAACAGATTGGGAAGCATCACCTTTTATGCAGCTCTCACTTTATAAAGGTTTTGGGAGAGAGAGAAAGGAAAATCCTACCTAGTGGATTTTTCTATAGGAGAAAAGGAGACGTTCTGCAAAACCACTAGGAACAAGATGTAAGGATTTAATCATAACAGCATTAGGCATTGTCACTTCTGCCTTATAGGCCCAACCCAGAGTTACAAACCCATTGTCCTCAGCGGCAAGAGACAAGGGAAGAGGCCCAGCTGATGTGATCTACATCAGCATCCACATACAAAGTAGTGAGGGAAGCTCCTGGATTTCAGCAGAGCACAGGAGCTTAGCTGTGCATGTGGCTATTTGACACTGTAAAGACTTAAAACAACCCAGGTCTTCATGTGGGTATGCCCAAGGGCTTTACTGATGAAAGAAAAGATATGACTGGGGTCATTAAGAGTGTCAGAAGTTAGGCAACAGCTTAGTGAGGAAGGTTTGAGAATCTTCATTTGGATGCCTAAAGAAACATGCAGGCTTTAATTTTTTCTAAGGAGTCTAACCTTAGGCACCTTACCTAACTGTCCCTGTATGCCAGGTGACAGGTCTGTCATTGGAATTAAAGGTCTTTGGAGTGGTAGTTTCCATTAGTATACTTTCCAGCCTAGTTGCCAAATGTAAAATGAGAAACACAGAATGATCAATTTAAAATAATAATAATAAATGACAGCTGTGAGACTGGTACTAAGGCTCAAGTCTGTGAAAATGTTAGTGTTGGTTACTAAAACATTACAAGAACACCCAGTCTGTCAGTGGGACCAACAAAACAACTACTGAGTCTTTTGAGAAGCTGTGGGAAATGGATAGAAGGTTGGTTAAGAAAGAACAAGATTACCAAAGCAGATACAGGGTGGAGAATAAACTAACTCCCTACCTACATTACTATGGAGCGGGTACATGGTTTATTGCTGCTGACAAATTAGTAGGAAGTAGAGGAAATTTGACTTAGTGTAGATGAAAAAGTTGGTCATAAAAGAAATCAGTAAAAGACTTTTGCCAAGTAAATGAGATGGTAGTTACTGAACTAAATCTCTAGCTACAACACTAGGTACTATCTGGCTTTCAGCAGTGCCACCTTGGCTGAATCTGAACCTGACTACACTGTCTTGGTCACCATGAGAAATACCATCCAACCTTTTAGAGCCTCTTTACAAATAATTTTTATATACTGCTTATTCTAGTAGCCTGCTTCTACTCAAAAGGAGAAATTAAATCCAAGGACTTTCAAATATACTCATGTATGTTACTAAGAGTGGCCTAAAATGAGCCTTTAATTGCAAATCTCAGTGTGTCTCTCATTAATCGGGCATTCATCTAACTTCAGCTTGAAAGCAGTATTTTAGGTTAACCAAATATGACATTTAAATGTACATAAAACATCTCCTGAGCTACTGCCTAATCACTGGAGTTGGTATAGCAAGAATGTGCATCAAATACCTGCCTGAAATATCGTTACAGTGTAAAACTTAGAGGTGTTGGCACTCTGTATCTGCATACCAGTGGTTAGATTTAGCAAGACTGTTATGCTTTATAACACACATGGAAGTGTGACCAGGGTGTTCATTAGGTTCATAATGAACATGATAGCTGATGAGTTAAGACTCTTTTACGTTTAAAAATGCCTCCTTAAATCTAAGATCTCAGTTCATCTTTACTGCTACCTCTGTCCTCCCTCTGAAAAGAAGTGTCTATAGGCATGTCTAATGAGCAGTCACAGAAAGGGCAGAGCTACAACGCAGCTTTGAACCAGCTGATTGGAATAGCTTTAGATGTTTATCTGTGCTCAGCACATGGTAATTCTGCATCGTGGCTGCAGGGTAGCTGCACACAAGGTAGGAGGGGTGAATAAGACTCATTTTCATCAACACTGAGAAGTTAAACACAAATTTTGATACTTTCACTTTGGTTTCTTTTTAGATGAAACAATTTGTATCACTGAAGGTCTTAATCCAGTGCTCTTACTCTTGCTTATTTTGACTGTTTTGATCCTAGAAGAACAATAGTAGATCAGACATACTGTCAATCTGGTCCAAAAGAACTACAAACACTGGGGAAAGATTCAGTGTACAAAAGAATGCAGCAGATAGTCCTAATATTGCATTATACAAAGTTCACTTGTCATAAAATGAATAGAGAAAAAAAACGCTACCACCCAGACTCTGTAGCTTTCCACAAAGTTCCAATCAGAACCGTGATATAAGGGACAATAACTTACTATTTGTCACAGTAATTTGTGAGAGTGTTATGAACTTAAGACATTTTGGGCAGGGCACAAAGAATGGAAAATCTTAGCTAAATGAAATAATGATCTCCTTTCATTTAGCTTACTGTGTGAACACTTCTGTAACCAGAAGCCGCCTCAGTCAGTTTAACCAGTCAGGGGACCAGGAATGTGTGATGGAATGTGCAGTCATAAAAGAATAGGTAGATTGCTACAAGCATGGTGAGCTGTGCCGGTTTCAGGCTTCTAGAAAGAAGTTTAAAAAGGAGAGACTCATTCAACTGACAGCTGGTGGGGAGGGAGAGACAGCAGAGCACGTACTTGCTGTGCAAATGTAAACTTACTACAGACTTCCCACAGGAAGGAGGCCCTAATGTGGGAGGACCGCCTTCTTCGCCTGATTTAACCCAGGTTTTTCCAAATAGCAGTCATCTGAAAATATCTACTTATTTCAGGCTCTGTAGAGCCCTGAGGCAGTAGGAACTGTTGAGAAGTGTCCCCAGAAAAGGAAAAAAGTCTGGTCCTAAGGGTCCAGGATGTGCAATCTACTAATGAATGGAGCTTTATGCAGCATTTCTGCACAATTCGAGGTGAAATTTAATTATATTAAAGGATAGCAAATCACTGACCCAATTACATAACCCATCTGTGGCTGAAAGCAAGGACTGGATACAATATTTTGCAGCTTCTACACACCTACCTGTGTGGTAGGTGCACATCCTTAGTTTTCAGTTTGGATTTCAGGTATGTCAGAATGACTAGGATAGTCATGATCCAGACAAAAGGGTAGATCACCTGAAAACCTAGCTTCAGGGTTGGCAAACTGTTCCAAGGACAATGGTTCAGTAAGCAGCAAGGGAAGTGAAGACCAGTTTCCTTTGAGCTTGTATCTACTGACTGACTTCAAGCATATTATAGGAAAGATGTAACTTTAGTTTTGTCCTTCTTGTATATCAAATAATCTTTGTAAGATGCAGTAATTTTCTTTATCTTCGGAAAAAATCTCAGTGCAGCTTGTCTAATTTTCTGTAAATACGAAGGATTTGCATCCTTTTCTAGATAACAGATCTTATAACACCTTGTTCTGGTTTTATGTTTCTTCTTAGCCTTTCTCTCAATGAAGACAATAAAACTCTCTCTTCTCTGATCACTTGCCTGTTTTCATGGTAGGAATTTGCAATCTTTGAGACTGCATGCTAAGTCTGGCTGCAGCTGGTGAATGGTTTTAAAAGCTTTGCTGGGGGAAGGTAGGTGTAGGCAGTGTGTGCATTTCCTTCCCTGGAATTGTAGGCCTCTGTATAGGAAGCCTGTCTAAGGCAGACAGAGGATGTAAAAACTGCCCACCATACATTCACCTGCAAAACACTCTGACACTTACATTTCTATAATTCTTGGCTATAGAAACACAAGCCAATCATCACTTCTGACATCTTAATTGTTACTTGGCTGAATATCTCTAAAGGGACTTAACTTTGCAGAGCGCAGATGCTCATAACTCAGAAATGGGCCTCCTGAAGATGATCTCAAGCTGAGCAACTAGGCTAACTTTTACATTTCTAAAACTCTCTGGAGGCTCACTTCAAGTGTGGGTCAAGTCCTGCACGACAGCAAAGATCTCCTGGAAGTCGTTTAGTTCTTTCTGAACTTACTGTCTTGAAGAAGGGTTAGATGGAACTGATTTCTCATGCAACGTAAACCAAGCAGCTTTGCCAGATCAGTGTGAGATACAAAAGGGACCCAGTGCTCATCAAGTAAAGCATACATCAAGTAACTCCTGTGCAGCTGGGTTTGCTGTTTCCCTTTTGCACAGATAGGCTTAGGTTGTCATAACTAGCGTATCTGTTTTAAATCTTGTCTTTGCGTACCTAATGGTTTTGGGCTCCCTTTGTAGTACTTCTCTTGTCCTGCATTTCTTGACAACTGCAACATTTCTGTGTTTCTCTAGCTTTTGGGTACCTAGAGAAGACTTCAGTCATTCCTTCATACATACGCATATTTCTGACAAGCCTGAAATCAAGTGTAAGGATTTGGGGATCACTCATACGTACAAATGACTAAGAAGCAACTCAAAGTTGTCTTTCCCTCCTGCAGTTAAACAAAACCAGTGTCTAGACTGAAAATGTACAACACTCTTTGTTAGCTCTACTGTTTAAAAATATGAAGCTCTCAGCATGATGTAATACTGTGCTTGTTTCTAAACTTGGTTGTTGATTTCCATGCCAAAAGTTATAGATGAGTCCTGTGAATGCCAGCATTTGTCCCAGCCTTTCTAGTTCTTTACATTACTAAGCATTACATTTTGCCAAGTGTAGAGCGAGTTTCAATTCACTGCAAATATTTTTGTTGAAAGGCAATTAAATACTACCAGTTGCTTCACATACCATACAGTCTTTTCACTGGCAATGTCAGGCATTTTAATCCCTGAATCAGTCTCCTCGGATAAGTGTTTTAAAATCTTTGCAGCTCTCTGAGTTATTATAAATTACAGCATTCTTAAACTAAGATATGCATACAAGTAGTAGTATGTAAGCAGCTTCCAAGTGGTACATGATTTGCCATAATGCCAGAGATGCTTCTGTCAGCTGCTATTGTGGTTGATAACAGCACCGGACAAAAAGTAATTGGGGTTGCCTTCCCCTCCAGCTCTTTAACCATGGAAGAAGACTCTTTGGATCTCATTTTGAGACAGGGGTTACTTTTGAGTTACTTTAAACACTGCAAAGGGCTTAAAGGTCTTGCTAAAATGTATCTTTAATTTTACAAGGGCAAGTGTTTTTCAAAAATGTTAGCCTTCTGATAGCTTTTCACAGTTTATCAACTCCAACGCCATTTCTAATAATTCTATGTGTAAATCTCACTGTCACTTTAAATTCATTTGGTAAACAGAGTAAACATAGAATTAGATTAGTAACTTCCTGCTTCCTGTATTAAGCTACGCAGTGATATTTTTCCAGTCAATTTCTTTAGCAATAAGTAAAAAAATAAATCTACATTAACCTAACACAGTGGTGTAGCAAAGTGATTACTAAATACGTTACTCACATTTTTCTCTCTGCTCATGTAAACAAACTTGACTATAACCACTGCCCCAATCAAAATCACTGTAGAAAGAATAGCATGCCACCTTCTCCCCTCTCCCAATTTTATCTTCAGTTTTCAAAATAGTCTTGAAAAACAGTAACTGCAGAAAAAGCTACTTCTGTTGTTCTGCACACTAAACTGCTTCAAAAACTCCAGCAAGCAAGTAGCTTTTGATCTGACAGGAACTGACCTGTACTATTGAAGCAAATGAGATCAAATCACTCACAGCAGCCTCTCTAAACATTCAAAATATCACAAACATAAAAAGCCTCTTTAGAATTAGCCATACAGAGGGATTTTAGAAATTCTCTTTACAAATATCCTCTGTGCATGTATAGATGCTACTACTAAACTATGAAAAACACCTTGTAACTGCACTACTTTTTACATGTTTCATTAAAATACTTTAAACCTCATAAAATTTGAAGTTCTGCTAAAATAATGCTTTTTTTAAAACTCTCAAGTTTAGATCACTGACTTCTTAAGATGACACCAACTCTAGCAAGAAGCCAGCTGTAACCAAATTTTTTCTCACAGAATTGTAAGACTTAAAGCTAGGGGACCAGTGCACTACCTTTTATGTTAACAAAAAACTTTATTGATTGAATATCTCCATTGTAGTTCTACCATCTGACAACCCTGAATGCTTCTGACTTGTTTAAATGTGTGGAATATTTTTAAATAAATATAATTAGCATGAGAGTGCGGGTTTCTGAACAGCTTGAAAAAGCTACTGAAGTGCTGAGGAGTTGCTACTTCAGCAGTGATGATTTTTGTCATTAGATGAGATAATTAATGTCAGTCAGCCAAAGACTAAATAAATATGCATTGTAGCTCAAAAGTCCATGTAAGCACAAGAACTGAATCTGTATATATTTGTGCTGGTCTGAACCTGTCTGTGCCAGACTGGTCATACCATTTTAGAAGCAAGTCTAGCCAACAGGATAACCAGGCTTTCAGGCATAGTTTGTGCTGCTGCAATCCTGAAGAGATATTATCAGGAAGCAGCAATCTTGTTTTTGCTAGCTCTACCAGCCTAACAAGGGAGTGACTCTCTGATGTTACTTGCAAACTTTGAGAGGGAAAACTGGTATTTGCTATTCTAATTCACCAGCAGTGCAACCTGTTCTTGATGTATTGCTGCTATATTTAATTTAACATTAAAAATAGTTTTCCTGTGAATTGTAAATCTAAGCATACATGTGAGATGCAGTGTGGAATGTGTTGATATTCCAAGTGCTTTTATGATGGGGATTAGCAAGTTATCAATAAATTAAAATTTTCTTTACCTACCAAATCTGGCTTCCGTTTGTAGGTCAGAGGAAGAGAGTAAAGTACGGAGTATAGTGTTGTTACCACAGAGGAGATCCAAGACTGTCTAACCTCACGGCTTCTGGGAATGCGATCAAGGGTGAACTGGAAAAGAGCACGAGGAGAGGAGCTGTTACTTTTCTGAGAACGTTGTGGCTCCTTTTTACTAAATCAGTCTGTGCCAACCTTTTTTAAAAATTTTTTTAGTCTAGTTTGGAGACGTTTGTGTATAAAAAGTATACAGTACAGTATAAAGTGCAGAGAAATACTAGAACGATGTAGCTATTGTTTAGTCCCGTCTCAGGTTACTTCAAACCACTGGCAAGCCCCAGCAGTTGTGCCGGAGTGTTGGGCGAGTGCGGCACCTCGCGGGCACCAGCGGCGCTCGGACCCGCACCGCCGCCTCCGGCCTCCTGAAACTCCCGGGGGATTTACACCGCAGGAAATGCAGCGGCTTTTCTCAGCTGATGTCCGCCGAGTGCTATTGAAAATGTAAAAGCAGCTATCACCATCCTTTAAAGGAGTACTCAGTGAACATTCAAAAGATGCGCATGATGCATATTCAAAATGCAAAATATTTGCATAAAGAAACAGGAAAGAACATTTTATCATTAAATTTAAAAATAGATAAAGAAGTAACTTTCTTTGTTCTTTCCCTAAATGAAAATAATTCACTGTGTGTAAAAGGTATCAAATTAATAAAGCAAGGATGTTTTCTTTTTGTCTTGAAACGCCGGGAGCAGGGAGCAGTTGTTGGGCTGCCTGCCCTCCTCGCAGGTGGCTTTACCTCGATGCAGAGGAGCCACACCCAAGAATTATTGCTCCGTCAGAAAGCACTCCTGATACCAAAGACATTTTTGACTATTGAAATGAAAGACCAATGTAGTGTGGCTGCAGTGCAGTGTTCAGTGATGCTGACATGTGGACAGTGGTTATCTCACTTCACATGCGACACTAGATCACTACCACACCGGAAGAAATTACACTGGGTGTGCGAAACTCTAAATACTGAAAATTGCCCGGTTACTTCAAATGCACATTGCTAATTGTCATAGCTTAGTCCTGGTGATTTGTGCCCCTGAGAGATGACGTTAACAAAAGCTATATGGTAAATACAAACTACAAATCTGTCTTGAATAGCAATAACTGGGACTTTTTTTAATATATAAGGTGGAAAGAATAGAAAATCCTCCCGACACTTGTAAATGCAGAATGTTAATCTTCTTGACGGAAATTATCCTGTTTCACTGTGATATGTTTTTTTAACAGCTGTGATACTGGAAGGCATTAACAGATGTTATAAACTGATTTTTTTATGTTTTATTTGCAGGTGTTGAAACTCTGATTGCATTACTCTGAAAACAGAATATGGAAAAAGAAACATGCCCCCTGCTCCCTATTCAACAGGTTTGTAGTTATCACTGCCTCTGTTTCTTAAAGCTTTGGAAGAGCTCAGGTGATAAAAAGAAATGCTGTAAGTGGAGTTTAGACCCTTGCGTAGTACTCAGCCCTGCAAGAAATATTGGTATGTTAAGGTGGTTCTAGGCAGATCAGGGCTCAGTGGAACTATTCAGACGAACCTTCAGTGTAAGAATGGTGTTAAAGAGTATTTGACAAAAATAACTGTACTTGATTTTCTTCATCATTAAAAAACCCAAATAATTTCAGCAAAGCTTGGCAGGAACTCCAAACAGTATCAAAGCAGAAATTTACTTGTAGAATTCAAGTAAAGATCAGGCTGATTTTATCTATACTTCTCCAAAAACATGCTGGAAACTTTGCACATCAGTGTCTATGTCATGTTAGGACTTCAGTCCACACATCAAACAACTCCTAAATATCAAGATGAAAAAACAAAACTGGGGGGGTTTGTTGTTGTTTGTTTGTTTGTTTAAAAGCCACTGCCAGATGCTTCTGTAATCCCAGACTCTCATCTCATGAAGTACTGTCAATGTTCCAGACAAAGGTACATCCTGTATATTTTGCTGCAATACTGCATAATATGTCTGATACCAGAAAAAGATTTCTCCCCTATCTACTCTGGTGTCATACTGTTGCATTTTTTTTCTTTACATCTTTAGTGCAGTGAGAATTTTTTTTTTTTTTTGAAAACAAATGTTCCAAACTGGCAAGTCCATAATGTAATTTCAAAACCAGTGATGTAGTCCTTTACCTAGTTAATATTGTTGTTTTGCAAGGATGCAAGGACAAGCTGGTGGGAAACTGCAACTGCTGTGAATTATTATAATATGCTCAGCTGAACATACTGCAATGCTTGCAAAGAAACTGGGTTTACATAATTCTTTTTCATGCTGAGAAAAAGGATTTCTTAGCACAGTACCTCTCATGAAACACAAAATGGAAAAGAACATATGGTTAGAAGAGGTTTATGTAATGGTTAGTTAATCTGGTTGCTTATCTCAGACATGACCAATGGGGGTATAGAAATGCATGTTCTTCAATCAACAAATCTAAGTTGTCTCTCTGCTGCTAGAGGATGTAGACAGCACCTGAAACAGGTTCTCTAGGAGTACAGAAGGTTCCCTGAGTAACAGCTCTGAGGGCATCCATGTGGAATAGTTGTGGTTACAGGTGGGGGGCAACAAAGAGGCCAGTGATAGCAGGACCAGAGACTTTTCATAGGAGGCATTTTTGATTTCTTTTTCAAGAGAGTGAGTGGGTTGAGGTGCAGAAGTTTTCTTCTTGTAAGCAGGATGCTCATTCTGGCTTTCTTTCCTTCTCCCTGAACAGCTATTAGAACAGAGCTAGGCCACAGATCAAAAAGAAAAATATTTGGGGAGGTGTGTGTGTGTTTAATTTTATCTTACATCACTGATTTTCTGTTACATCATTATTGCAATTTGTCTTCCATATGGTCCTTAGTTCTGAAAAAATTTACTTCCTTAAGAAGATGAGGAAGGGAATGACCATGTGCTGAAGCATTCAGACTTCTCCCTTTCATTTATGCAAAGCTGTAAGAAGCTACTAAGACATAATTTTTAAATGTTTGATGATCTCCAGTGTCCCCAGTAATAAAACACACAGTGTGTGTGAGTGTGTGAAAGCACACTCTGAAAGTTAGCAAATATATGTTACAGGCATGTGATCTTTACTTTCCAAAATTTATCTTTCACTCTAAATACTTTTGGTCAGTAGAAAGAGAATAGTCAAAGGAAAATGAGCATCTGTTATCCAGACATCAAACTCACATGCAGCCAAAAATGTTCCTCTGGCTTTCAACGTCGAGGGAAAATATAACTACAGGATCTGTTAGTAGTTGGAGGGGTTATAAAAGGGAAGCTGCTTAGCAAAAACAAGTCAACTATGAAAACCACATAACCTTTTAATACTGAAAATATCTGTCTTTAAGAAATCTAACAATTTAGGGTTGGAAATTTTTCGGGTAAGTGAACATGACTGTGTGAATGGCTATTCACCCAACAAGATTTCTCTGAACAGGAAATACCTCTGGTCACTTTATTAAACATCCATCCTTGGTGCACAATGAGAGGTTCAAATTGGGGTAAAGAAACTTAAAAATGTCATTCCTAAGTGAGCCTGTTGTTCACCTTAGCAGCAGTTGCCTTACATTAAAAGGGTTTATTCTGAAAATCATTGGTACTAAGTCCTGCAGTCTTTTGTCCCAATAGGGCTGCTGAAGACAATGGAAGTGCACCATATGAAATCAACACTATGTACATAATTAATTTATTGTGTGTTGTACTATTTGCCCAAAAGAACTTACGATTTTTGTAGTCAAAACATTCATTTCCACTGTACTTATTCCACTAATACTTTCTACTAATTTCACTGGATGTCAGATCACACTTTAGGTCAGCAGTTATGCTGCTGTCTGTTAATCATACAGAAAACTAGCTGAAAGCAAGTAAACATCTAAGAAAAAGATAAACAAGATATTTTAATGATTTTTTCATGATTTTTAGGAGTTCAGCATTTGCTCAGGTCATCAGCCAGAAAACTGACATTCAGAGGTCTTGCATCCCTTTTAAACACACGTTTAATACTTTATTTTAGAAACACAACCATGACAGTCTAGAAACACACAAAGCCAATACAATTTCAATTAAGGTTTTCTTAGATAAAATATTTTTATATAGAATTTCTTTCAAAAAAATACTGTGTCATTGAGGGAAATGCCAAACTAAAAACAAAAAAAAACCCCTCTGCCATATTTTTGCCCCAGTATTCTTATAGCTACAAGTAACACCTCAATGGCTAGCAGGTTTACAAAATTAAAAGAGATTTCTTTTCAGCATGTTTTTCTTGAGCAAGGGAGAGCCTTCTTGGTGCAGTCACTTTAACTACACTTATATTCTCTCATTGCTTTAAGTGGATTAACATGTTAAACAGGAGGTAAAGGCTTTTAAGAGAAAGTAAGGAAGGTGGTAATGCAAACTGGGAGCAAGAATGGCCTTTGCTATTTTTAGGTATATTTACTTTGCATTTTCAGTGTCTCTCTAGTACACCATTAATTAGTAGTGTTTATTTTGTTTACTTCTAGAACCAGTTTGCATAGAATGGCAGCCTTAGCTGAACTTTTGTACAAGTGATAATCAATACCTAGAAAATCAAACACATTTGTTGATCATGTAAATATCCTTTCAAAGAACCACTGCCAAATTGCCTTGAATTAGAAGGTCATGTTAAGATAATTTTTCTTACATGAGTATATTTAACAAGTTACCTGGGACTTGGAGAATGTTTCAGCCCTTTTTTGTTCAAAATAACGTATTTTAGCTTCACTCATCTTATCTGAGTCTGCCAAAACATAATGTCTAGGAGAGTATGACTCTGACAAACAGCTAAGTAACCTCAGGATTTCTGTTGTGTGCCCACCTGCAAAACAAAACAAGCTGCAATTAGTATGTGAAAAATTTTGTAGCTTTCCATTTCTTCAGCTGAATCAGCTGATTTTCATTTTAAAGCATATTGGTACTATTACTACCAGTAAGAGAGTATCTTCTGAGAGTAAAGGCTTCAATTACAGGATGGCTGAGACTGTTTAAGTAACATGGAAAGAACTCAGCTCCCACTGAAGCGGTATTGATGGACATTTTCCGAATCAAACCATGGGATTGAACCAGGGTCACACAGGCATCCGACATTTGTGTTTACTGTCCTGCACACAGTGCAGAGCAACCGGGCAAAGAGTGACACTGTAATCTGTACTCAAAGGCCACCCCACGGTGCGATGGCCAAAATGAAGCTGGATGGGATCTGGCTCACAGCTGCACCTTGGAAGCAGAGCTGCCACTGACCCTGCCCTGTGCTGTGACCTGCCAGAGCAGGGGCTGCACTATCCCAGCTCATCACATCAAAACCAGCCAGGCAGCAGGGTCACCCTGCAGCCACAGCGGTGTCAGCCACATCAGTGCAGCCTCTGGCTGCTGACAGAACAAACTGTCCTGCTCCGGCCGCTGCTCTGACCACTGCCCTTGAACGGGTCTTCACAACCTTCTAACTGCAGGGTCACTCTGCCCTGGAGCTGAACTGGCACTAAACCGGAGAGAAGGGGAGGGTGTACTTACTGTGCTTTTTGGGAGCTGGGTTAATTTCTTTTTTTTTTTTTTTTCATTTGAGTTTCCTGAACAGCAGTTAGAGGGATACTGTAAGAGTGGAAGGGGGGGAGAAGGAAGACTGTGTGCATAGGTAAAGTGGAGCAGTCTCACCTTTTATCTGTTGGACTGGATCAGACCAAGATGAAACCGCACCCATAAATACGTAATATAAGTGTTTACTGGATGTGTTACTTTTCACTCTGCTGGAAGTTGCAGACCAAAACAGCAAACTAAATGTATTCCCACTACCTCCTGCTGTTCGGTGTCACTACGCTCTCAAGAGACCTTTGCTGGTGAACAACTGACAAGCAAGGAGCAGCAGCACTGCACTAGACTTGGCCACCTTTCCGTACAATTTCATGCTGTATTTTTCAAATACGTTTGGAGGTATTTTCTCCAGAGTGGTGTTTGTTAAAGGTTCCACAAACTTTAATGCAATCATCTGAGCAATCCCAGAAGAGCAGGAGATTTCCACTTAAAAGTCTCAAAGAATAGGCTTGAACATTACATGAATCTTAACTGACACGTATTATTTCACCTGGTAAGCTCATGTATAGTGGAAGTATCCTTTTAATATGGACAAACTGGATTCCAAAGGACTGAAGGAAAACACACACATTTCCAGCCCTAGTGGAAGTAAAGATGACCTGAAGAATTATAAAACTGTCAGTCAAACTCAGACTGCAGAAAGATCTCGGGATTATTACTCAGTTAGTTGGTGTGCAAAAACCAAAGGGATATTGAGGTGCTGAAATCACACCTGGCCTGTATTTGTCAACTGTAAATTTTTTGGGGGTAAATTAATTGCCCTTCAACTCTGGGGAGGTTACAAGGAGAAGCAGATATGTATACCCCCTAGAGCGTGGGGTGACACTGTTGTCTCTGACGGATCCACGTGCGACTCTTGTAAGTAAATCACAGCACGGTGGTTTGGGTAAATTGCAAAATGCCACGTATTAAGGGGCGTGCCAATCTTCGGAAAGCCGTGCCCTGCATCACCATCGGTAATTTTCAGTCAGAAGACCGAGCAGCTGCACAGGTCAGTGCTGCACCAGTTTATCGATGCCTTCGTGCGTGACTTCGGTGAAATGCACGTGCTGTTGGAGGGAAAGGTTCTGAAACTGAACTGCGGTACATAAATACGGACGAAAATGCCCAAGATGAGTATGTAGCGTAACAATGACAAATCGAGAAACAAACACCCAAAGACAAGCGGCGGCCCCGAGGACGCCCGGCCCGGCCGGACCGCGGGAGCTGCCGTGGAGGCGCCCCGGCCCCGGCTGCTGACACACGCCACCGCGACTACAACTCCCGGCATGCAGCAGGGCACATCGGCGGCGGCGCCCTAGCCGCGCGCCGCGCTGCATGCCGGGACTCGTAGTTCCAGGAACCTGGAGTGGCAGCTCTGCGGCGCCACCCGCTCCCGTCGGCGGCAACCCCCACTCACCAGAGCCGGCCACCACCAGCAGACTGAACGGAGGCGTCCGCCGGCCGCGGCGCCTCCTATCCAGGAGCACTAGCGGGACAAGTAGTAAGGAGAGGAGGAGGAGCAGGAGGACGACGACAGGCAGCTCCTCCATGCGCAGCCGGGGCCACTCCGCGCGGAAGCGGCAGGGGCACCTCCCCCGTACGGCGGCCGGCGCGGTTCAAACCTCCGTGCGGTGTGAGCGCGGTGGTGGCTCCGGGGCGGGCGGGGGCCGCGGGCGGGCGTGGCTCGGCGGGCCCGGGGCGCGGTGATGCGGCGTGAGGGGCTCCCCGTGTGCCCGCCCAGTGCTCCCCGCACCTCCCAGCGGCGCTGGCACCGCTGCCCCCCCCGCCGGCGTCCCGGAGCTCCGAGATACCCCCGTGAACACGGGCGTGAATGAGAGCCGGCGCTTCCAGGGCCCGCAAGCCGAGCCTGCCCGCTCTGCGTGGGCTGCGGGAGCTGTAGCACAGGCAGCAGCCGCGGGAGCTGAGGGACCTGCCCGCTGTAGCACAGGCTGCAGCCGCCGGGGGTGAG
>VZTE01005845.1:1435573-1449944 GCA_013397775.1 Eulacestoma nigropectus | reverse complement strand
CCTGCCCGCTGTAGCACAGGCTGCAGCAGCCGCGGGAGCTGAGGGGCCTGCCCGCTGTAGCACAGGCTGCAGCAGCCGCGGGAGCTGAGGGGCCTGCCCGCTGTAGCACAGGCTGCAGCAGCCGCGGGAGCTGAGGGGCCTGCCCGCTGTAGCACAGGCTGCAGCAGCCGCGGGGCTCCGCTGCACGCACAGATACTGATCCAGGTACGTCTGCTTACGTGCAACTGTAGTGTTACACAGCCTACAGTGATGCATAAAATAAAGAATATTAACATTTCACTCCCTGTCGTGGTTCTTGTTTTCATTCGTTGTAATACTTAAGCTTTTTATTTCAGTAAGAAGCGTGGAGCAACAGATCAGCACTATTTCTGTCTCCGTCAGCATCCGGTCTTTGTTGGGAGATAGCGATGATTCAGCCGTCGGACTAATCTCAGATGAGACGTGTGTTTGCTAGAAAGAGTAAGATATTGCATTTTATGGTTAGGAAAGAGTTTGTTCGTCATTGTCCTTAGATTATGTGCCAGGGAACAAGGCCCTCCTCTTGGCCAGTGATTCAGGAGCATTAAACTCTGGAGCTTTATGGAGAGGTTTGACGCTACTGCTTTATGGGGTGAGTTGTCAAACATATGAAACGTGACAGCCGTGCACTTGTACCTCAAGTGCACAAACACAATAGATCAAACACATTGCAATTCTGCATGTCTGCCACGGTTTCTCTGGCTGGTTTTTTTCCTCTTACTCATTCTGAACAAATTGGACTTTTGGTATCCCTACCAGCCTTGTAAGCTGAATGTTTCTTTCTCATTTTTAACAAAAATGTGCCAGCTGTGGATTCCAATGGTTATGGCATGTCATACAAGTAAAAGATACACACTCCAGCAATCCTTTGCCATCTTAGGATCTGAAGTGAATCTTTCTGATTCATGCTTCACAGCTTTACAGATTATGTTTTTTTCTTTACATCAGTGTAACGTATAATTCTGCAGTTGTTTTAAGCAGAGACTATTAAAAACAGTATTACCATGGTAAGTGTGTCTTCCGCCCAAATGAGTAAGCTCACAAAAAGTATCTCACTGCCTAGTCATTGTTGGCATTTGGAAGCAACAAGGTTTTAATTAAAAGTTCTGTTGATGATGCATGAATTTCAAAAATTCATTTTGATTTCCACTTGATCAGCTACATAAAACTAATAGGTAGAGACAATAGAGATGCAAGTCAATGACAGAAGAAAGTACCGCAGTACCTTTTCAGGACATGAACTACTAGGTTAAAACAAGACAGTAAGTTCCATAGACAGTTTAAATACTAATTTTGTCTATGGTCATCTTTTCCCCACTTGTATTCTCTTCAATGTAAAGAATGTCATCGATGTAAAATTTATCCTGGTTGCTACAGTGGATGTAGCTAGCAGTTGTTTTATTTAAGGTGGGCTTTTTCCAAGACTTTTCAAGATCTTTCATTTGCTCTTAATTTTTTCCTACCATAAATGTTAAAGAACTGCTTTTCATTAGGCATTTTATTCCAAGAAACAGTCCTGGAAACTCAGCAACAGAGAGTGATATAAAAAGCTTCAACTTCTTTTCTCCTTTTCATGTTATTTATTCTGTATGTACATACTTCCCCTTCTAATACAGAATTCTTCTGTAAAGGAATTTGGTGAAATTAGTGAGAAACTGACCTAAAACCAGGGAAGTTGGAAGGCATTTAAAAACGAGGAAAAAATAAGAGTGATGCAGATAGGGAAATACCTGTTCTTTGGAGTAGATAGTTTATTGGATACCAAGCAAAGTTTTTGACTTTCAAGGAGTCTAAAAAGCTAAGCGTGAGTTTACCTCATAAACTCCTGCAGCTAGTGCTTGAAGTCTGCTAACTCATTGTTACATTTGCGAGAGTAAGGGATACAGTTTTCAAGTAGTATCTGCAGAAGATTGCAAGGCTTGAGGGAGGAGCCAGGGTTTGGTAAGACTGGTTAAAATAGCGTAAGACTGGTTAAAATAGCCAAAGACTGAAGCAACAGTCTGCTACCTAGTTGCAATAAAGCTTTGTGGATTTATTTTTCCTTTGTGAAAACTGAGTAGAGCTCATGAAGATCCCACTTGCAGTGTAACGCTGCTAATTATGCCTTTTCTCAGTAGGACATACGTGTCTGTGTTTTTTCATCATGGCAACTCCCTGCTCCCTTGGTACCATGTTCTGGGCCTGGGAGACTTCCGTGCAACAACTTGAACAGTCCTGAAGAAAGCAGGTTGCTGTGTACTCCTCCAGCTCTGTATTGAGTGCTTGGCCATGATTCCAATGTGGGAAGTGCCTCAAGAATTCTTCGTCTCAGCATCAGCTGTGCGTATGAAAGTTAATATGAAAAGCAAGAACTCTCCCAAAATTTAGCACAACGTGTGTTAGCTAAGTAACGTGAAGCAGGTGAAGTATAGGATTTCCATGAGGAAGGCAGTGATTAGTGCTGGATACTGCTCTCCAGTCTGCAAAATCACTGATACTGCAAGTGAGTGAGTGACCTGTATGTCTGGGAGGAAGTGGTGCACTTGATCTGAAAAGTCATTTGACAGAAAGTGATGCAGGTGCAGGGGCTGCCTCTGACACCTCTGCTACTGATGCAGGAAGTTAGCTGTGAACTTCTGTGCTGAAGGAGAAATGAACCACACTTGTTCTAAATAACCGGTCATGTGTTGTCCAACTCTGAAACTCTCGAATAGGCAAAAATAGGTACAGGATTTTTTCCATGTACCACTTGTGAGACAATGTTCCAAAGAGAAGACGTGCTGCTCTCCTTTTTGTATGTGAATATTCTCTGTGGAAGCCTACTGGTACATGGGGTGCATGTCTCCTTTGAAAGTTACACTGCTGGGTACTAAAGGCAACTGAGCAAAACTTGCTCTCTTTGTGTTTCAGTTTCTTTTGTCTCCAACAGGAAAGGCTGTATTTGGAATATAAATAATTTTTTTTTCCCTGAAATGAAATGTAGACAGCTTAGGCTATCTGGCAGTAATTCCCTTTCTGAGTTTACGCCTGTAAGTGATCTGACTCTTAAGTGTTAAACAAGAGTCTTTACATTCAACTGAAATACACCTTATATCCATGATTTCTCAAAGGGCACTTTGAATAATTGTGATGTTTGGGGTTTTTTTCCTTCTAATTACGGGTTCTAAAATTAGACCTATGAACAAGAGTGAGTGTACTGTTGTCTTCTAAAACGAGGTCATTTTTCTTGTTTTGTCTTAGAGTGCAGCTCCACAAACAGTTGCATCAGCACTACTGATGAGTAAATTAGCAAAATGGTAGAAGCAGTTGAGTGAGAAAAAGGGCAGAAATCACTTAGTCAGGCTTTGCTGCTGGAAAAAATTGTGATGTGGAACCATTTATCATGTTAAACCTCAGTAATTTATTTAAATGTATCTAAATATTGTTCTTAGTTTCTGCATATTTTCATAGAAGTCATTTGTAAGAACAGATATGTTACATAAGTAAATTTGATTTTTTCTTTTTTGCAGGAAGCAACTATTTCTTTTTATGTGCTTATGGTGTTTCTAGAAACACTAAGAGAAGTGATATGCTCTTTGATTAGACAAAACCTGTAGGCTTCTAACTGGATTTCTCACGGTTCTTCTTTAATATTAGAAATGCAAACAGCATCTGGAAGACTCTAGAAGAGCAATAACATCCTAAGTGTTGTAAAAAGTTCTGTGGTTGGGAAGGAAAGGTATTTTTAATTTAATCAGTGGACTAGACCATTTGGGATCAACTGGAGACAAGCTACTGGCTGATCTCACTTGAAGGCAGGATTAGGATGTTATCAGAGCCAGTCTGTGGCAAAATTTGTCCCTTTGTCCCCAGCTGTAGACAGCTGCTACTTTCAATTACTTTGGACCAAGTGCAGTTTCACTTTCTTATGAGTCATTAGAATTAAAGGAGTGTAATCTTAGAAGTCCTGATTTGTATTTGCAATCAATAACAGCTGTAATATTTATGTTAACATTACAGTTAGTGCTGTGCTTCCTGGTATTAGAGCACTTCTCGTATATCTAAAGATGAGTCTCATTTGTTTAGATATAAAAATACAGCACTTGCAAACACTTAAACAGTGCTTGTTCTAAATAGCCAAAAAAGTGGAACCAATTTCCCCAAATAACAAGACTTATTCCATATTAAAACTTTTTAAAATTTTAATTTTTTTCTCATTCAACATTTGCTTTTCTTTACACTTTAATTTTCAGTGATAGCAAAGTGGATGTGAGTTTACAAAAGCTCAATAAATAAGGTATCCGTCACTCCCTACTATTTAAACACTTCCCTCTTGTTGGCAATGTCAAGTTTTCTGAAAATAGTCTTTGAAAATGGGAGAGGAGGTTGTTTTTAGAAATTTGTTTGGGTCTAAATACCACATACGAATTTAGAATCAGAGTAGCAATTTGTAAGGAAAATGTTTTTCTCTAACAGGCATGAGCCACACTGCCAGCAGATGTTTCTTTAGCCTGCTATGTCTGAGAGCATGTCTGGAGGGCTGCTGTGTGTGGCTTTGATGACACAAGGCGTGGTAACCATTTGGGTGCATTCTGAGTGTGCTTTTATGAAGCAGGAACTTTTGTAGTAGACAGCACCGAAATTACATAGTGCAACTTGTTGTAATGACTGGTAGTGTGTTCAGGGAGCAGTCCCTGTAACATAATGTAAAATAATGCTCTTCTATCTGTTCAAAAGGCCAGGAGAAAGAGACTGCTCTTTCACTTTTTAAGAGTACCACGTGTCCTGGACATCACTTGGGTGTCTCAGGCCACTTGGCCTGTAAAAATAAGGCTTTTTTAAAAAACACTCCTAAAAATAGATTTGAAGCCTGTTCTTAATCTCCTGGAAATATGTCTTCTGATCTGTAATGTTAAATGAAATTTGCAGGATACTTGGGGATTAGGATGTAGGATTCTCTGCATATTCACTGCTGCATTTTGATTCAGATTTTCCTGAGCTTTCCATGTAAGCATCTGTAAGGAGGGTGAGGACAAATGCACATTGGTTTAGCCTTTCCTGGGTTCCTGCTGTCAGAAAACTGGCCACTGCTTGGGCAGGGAGATAGATGAGACCAGGCTATCAGCTTGTTTTAGGTGCTCAGCTTTTCCTGTCTCAGACTGAAACCCAGGCAGTTGTGGGGCTGCTGCTGCTGTCACGGCCCTGGATTTCAGTGCTCAGCCCTCAGCATTCTTAGGCTTGAGGAAAGGGCATCTCAATCTTCTGCGTTCTCTCCCTCCTCTCCTTATGAGAATTCAAAAGGCAGCAGAACTGAGACCCTGCCCTGTAAAAAAAAGGCTACTCAGTTGAAAGTGAGGATGGTTTTCTGAACTGTTTAGGTTTCTAAAGGTCTAGCATTGAATTAATGCCATGCTGGAGCTGGAAATAACTGGTCATATTAACAGAGAAGGGAAGATGTCTTCTGTTTTTGCTCTACACTGTCTTTCATTTTCTTTTCCTCCCATCTTTTCTTTAAGCAGTTGTGTTTGAAAATATGTCATTTACTGACTATTGTTTTGGGGATGTTGCCAGGTGTGGCTGTGGATTTGGGGATTTGATCAAGTACTGTTTAAGTCAATTGAATGTAATGACTCCACCAGCTCTCAATGGAGATAAATTGAATTCTTTGCAGAGTTTGCAAGGCCTGCCCAACATATCTCAGTGTTCTAATTTCTGTATGTTTGTATATAATTCTTGCAAGACAAAATGTTAAAATTTCAAAATCTGAAATTCTTTTTTTTTCTTCTATCTGTTTAGTTAAAAATATGTAAGATGTCAAGCACATCAAACCCCATTAAGAAAAAGATGACACTGTGTGAAGTCCAGCTATTGCCAATATAATTTGCCTTCTGCTCTGTACTTTAACAGTCTTTAAATATGTGATAACATAAGATTTAAAACAAGATACCCCTCACTTACATTTTTTTCATCAACCATAGGTGATGTGTAACACTGTTCTCCCTCTGTTTGACAGTACAAGAAAAGAATGTCCTTGCCTTTATTACAGTTTTAATGAATGTTAGGAAATTATAAACCATTTGCATTAGTTACTGTGAATTTAATGCATCGTTAAGGTGTCAAGAGAGTTAGTTGGTCGACTCCAGTGCCTGTGAATTAAACAGTGATAATGAGACAATTGCTTAGAGTTAAGTTACGGTATTAATTATTTTGCTGACTTGTGATTAATATATTACTGAAAAGAAAAAGCTTTACAAATGTGGAAACAGAATAATTGTGTCAGCTTCCAATGTCAGTTTCCAATTTACTAACACTGACTAAAACAAAAAAATAATAGAAATAATTTCCAAAAAGAAACCTTACATGTGATTTCATACTCTTTTTAGAATACTTTGAAGAAAAAATATTTTGTCTTCTAGATTGTACCTTTGTGTTTGAGGACTGGTACAATTGTAAATAAAAGCAATTGTTAAGGAGCTAATAGTCAAGCCAAGAGCTTGTATAAGCCTTGATAATGATTATTATTATCATTATTATCATTGTATTATTGAATTGATGAACTGTTTGTAAGGTATACTGCAATCACTTTTAAACAGTACTGTACACACAACAGAAAAAACAAGTTTGTTCGAAGTGAAACTGAAGAGTGCCTGTGTGGAGTACAGTGTGGCCAGAACACACCTGACCTGGCACTGCAGAACGCGGCATTGGACTGGAACGCTTTGGTCCGTGTATGCACAGGTACAGTTGTCCAACATACCTTGAATTGTAAAGGTCTCACTTGCAGTGCTGAGATTCCTGTTTCCACTGGGGTGTAATTTCCACACAGAAAAAGAGGACATCGCCAGAGGCACTCCAGATGGGTAATGTCCCTTACTCAGCAAATCAGATGAACGGGTGCTGAAACGTTGGCCCTTCAGGCAGTTCAAGTAGAGTTATTACAGAAAAATGTGTATGTTTACAACAAAATAAAAGGAAATGGGCAACACTAAAAAAAACCACAACCAAGATATTCTAACTTGTGTATATCACAATGCAATTTTTCTGCAATTTATTCAGTTAGACAATATATTTGGTGCAATTCACAAAATGACTTTTCAAATCTACTAATAATGTTTGCATGATACATTTTCATGGTGAAACTCTTCCACCTTAGCATTTTTTAATATCTACCTATCTATTTATCTCTATATATCTCACATATAGAATTAGGATTATTTTTGTATTTTCTTTATTTTTAGCTATTCTTGGGTTTTACAGTCAATATTTTTTCTAACATTTGTCAAATCAGTAATGTATGGTGTTGAATAGTGTCACTGCAAGTAGAAGCCTAAACAAAATTCCTCACTTGATTTGAAAGGCAAGCTTTCTTTCTGTATTTTAGCACTGCTGTATTTAATGTATTTTCTTGTCTTTTTGTATGTTCTTCTTGTCTTTTGTATGTTCTTTGCTGTCCTAAATCTTAGATTTGAAAGTTAGCAGTATAGAGCTTGATATCCTCCCTTAACTGGAATTGTATAGAGGAACAAAAATATGTCTGTATGAATTAACATGCAGGTCAAGGCCTTGCGGGGGCGGGGAAGCACTAGACCTCCTGATATCAATAAAGACTAACAATTAAACCCTAGGTAAGAATCTATAATAGTGCCAATGCAAAATTAGAAAATAATTATAATATTAACAAGTAGCAGTGCTAAAAGCAGGGGCTTTGCTAGAATTCATTATTAGCAAGAAAGGAAAAATGAATAATACATTCTGGACCTCCTAAACCGACAAACTTAGGACATAAATTATATTTACTTTTGGAACAATGTATTACACCACTTTAATATCTATCCCCAAATATGAAATTAAAAAGTTTTAATATTTAAGAAATAGCAATTTTTAAATCATGTTCTCTGAAAAATATATAATTATTACAAGTATTATTGGGTACTGCATTTGAGAACTATGTGGCAAACATTCTTGCTTTCTTATTCAGTTTTTTAAAATGGATTTCAGCAGCACTTAGACATATTTAAAGTGAGTGTGGACCAGGTTTTATTGTTTCCTTGTGTCATCAAGCAATTTTTCTTCCTTTTTTCCTCAAGGCTTTCACAGATCAACAGAGGATCAAAAAATCACTAAATGTGATGGAAAGTTTTTGGAAAAATCTTAAAAATTGACAAAGCACTCAGAGGGAATTATATTGACTGAAGAAGCTGTTTAACCTGTTCAGGCTAACACATCTGCCATTAAAATATCCTTGCAAACCATTCTTTCCACACTGTAGTGTGTGCTGAAAGAGGCACAGTGACACGCAGTGCAGCTGCTGTGGTGTGTGCCAAAGTTTAGACTGAGCTAAGCGAGGCTTAGGAGCTATCTTTAGCATACAGATGAGTGATGCCATCCAAGGCACGTGCTCTGCCTTTTTACCTGAAAATCTGATGCTATCACATAAAACAAAATACCTCGTCCCAACAAGCACTGTTTTGTCCTCCACTTGAATTACGCTGATTTTAATTACCAGTTAGAATGTTAAAACCTGGATTGCTTTCTGACCCTCTGTATGCTGATTTGTTGGGAAATACTTTGTTTGGTTTTAGCACTGTTTGGCACCAATTTTATTCTTTCCAATTGTGTGCCATTACAAAGTACATCTTCTTCCATTTTCTGCCGTTCTGACATCATCAAATTCTAGTCACTACCGTGTTCTACAGTGCTTCTGTTGCTAAGAACCTCAACTCACAAAGCAAGAGGAAATATGTGCATGTGCAGAAAAGAATCTGGTATTATTTCAAGATTCCTCCTGCTGTTTGTGGTGTGCTTCATGTCAGAGATTAGGGAACCAAGAAGTTTTCTAAATCTCAGAGCTCTCTGGCTTAAGCCTTTTGGAATGAAATGCTTTCTCTAGACCTTTCTGGTTTGCAGATCCCAAAGATGTACCCAGTTACAACTTTGTTTACTAAAGAGCCAAAGACACATTTAGCAAAGCTGCAGTACTGCCTCCATTATACTCCTTTGTGCAGGCACATCAGAGAGAAGAAAATGCGTGGAGGAATGTGAGATGGACAGTGAAGGAATCCAGGGGACAATAACTGTGTGGAGGAAGAAAATAAAGTGACAGAAAAGGAAAAGGTGATAGGAAAATAGAATATAAAGAGGAAGAAGGGTAAAAGAGGAGACAGAATGACCTGGAAAAGAAAAAGAGAGATGGCGTTCCTGCGAGTTCTGTAGATCATACTCAGCACATCTGTCTTAATGTGGTTTGATGTCTTGTCATAACGCTGACGTGGTGCATCAGTGTAGTGGTTTGTAGTGCAGCATGGTAAGCTCACATTGTGCTGTTTCACAGGTCCTCAGTAGCTTCTGGACAATTACAGTCAGTACAATAATACCAGTGGAGAGGGGAATGCTGCAGGTGAGGTGTAAATAGATGAAAGACACATCGTGTGATGAAAGACATAAATGGAGAAGACAGAAAAACTGGAAGAAAACTGAAGAAGAGACAGGAAGAGGTTCATGAACAGACAGCTTTCCAGAGACAAGTCTTTGTTCTCTTATGGACAGTAAGTATTGCTGGCAGAAATGCTCTCTCAAGTGGGAGGTGACAGGAGCTGGGAAAGTTAAACTCACTGACCTCAGATGAAAAATGCAGCTTGTGTTTAGACGGAGTAAACTAAAGCAGGGAAAGTGAAGGCACATTACTACCTAAAAATGTGGTAGGATATGTTACAGTGACCTGTGCTGGAAAGGTGTGACACACGTTCTGTAGCACTCATCTGAGTAGGTGTAGCACAGTATGCATCAACTCACAAAATGTGTCTGCTGTTAGGAAAGCCAAGATAACACTTTCCCTTCAGGGAAGCATACAGCTCAGCAACTGTTAACTGGGTACCTGCAGGGTGTTAAAAAAAAGGCCCAGAGCACACAGATTTGGTTTTTTGTCTGTGCAAATTTTTTTTGGAGGGGGAGGATTTTTTAGAAATGGAGTATTTTTTTTTCTTTTCCATTCACCATTTTCCTGCTATTTTTCAGGGGTTTTTTTGACTGAAACCTAATTCAGATCCTTTCTTTTCAGCCTTCTCTTTTCAGTCTTGGGCTTTCTGAATTAAATGCTGCAATATTAGCTGCCTGCAGTTCCTGTGATTGGACTCCATGGGTGGCCCGAGTAATTTTCAGACAATGGAGCTGGTTCTTTTCTCACTCACACCATTGTAACTCATTGGCTTCAGTGAAGTTACTCTTGATTCACAGTGTTGTGAAAGAAGAGTTGTGCTTGCTCTTTCATATGTTCTTTAATCTCCATGATATTTTTGCTTACATGTATAATTGATTTTCTGGGAATATCTCCTGCTGCTGACAGGTAGACCTAGGAAATTCCTAAAACAGAAATAAATGTAGGCATTTTTAGGTCACTGAATTCAATCCACTGCTTCTACAACACAATGTTATATAATTTCTCTCATAAACTGCTCAGGCTTTAAACATTCATTAAGATCTATTCTTACTACAATGGGTAAATTCAGGCAGAAAGGTTAGTTACATCCTGTGTAAATTTAAAACCACAACTGAAATAATTTTCAAATGCTCTAAAAGTATTTTTCTTTCTCACCTATGTCTCACTTTTCAGTACAGGAACAATGATAAAGGCTTCATTCTTGGCAGAAGGGGGCTCAGTTCTGGGAAAGCACGATTCTGAAATTACAGGCATACTTTGGAAAGGTTATTATGTATTTTTCTTTCATGGTCACATCCCTCTTGCAGATTTTAGTGGGAGCAGTCATCCGACAACAAATTTTTACCATACCTGAAGTGCCACTCTGAAAGTAATTCCAGAAGGTGAAGGGTATGGAACAGGTGTGTACAACTTAGCTGAGGATAGATTACTGCAGACTTTGACTTATTTATGTTAGGCTGCCTTCCAGTTACCACCCTGTTGTAACAAATCCCATCCATTTTATCCAAATTTGTTCTTCATTTATGGAATTAATGGGTCTAATTGACATGAAGCTGAAAGTCATCAATATAATCCAGAAGTTTTATTGTAATTAAAGGATAGATGAAAAGCACAGCCCCATTTTTCTCTTATCTAGTCTAAATAAAATGATTCAGCTGAAGCCAACAGAATTATGCTGCTATCTGCAAGTGCTACTGTGATACCTCCCTGTCCTCCCTACCTTTCCTATGCATAGGTGTTGATATGGAATATAATGTTATTTTTTGCCTTGTGTTGCTCTGTTCTGCAGCCCACCTTAGCAACAAGCCCATTGCCTGTACTTCTGTTCTGAAGTTTGACTTCAGAATTTGCAGTTGTTAGCAAGGACAGTTCTTGACCGCTGCCATTTAGCAGTGGCGGCGTTGGTTTGCAGCAGCTGGAAGGTGGTGGCTGCATATCACAAGGGAGGGAGGAAGAGGTATATCAGTTGTGAAAGCCAAACTGTGGTCACTGTATAGCAACCCGTTGGCTGTGATACTGTTCTGGTGGCTCTTGATCCCACCCTTTGGCTACTCTATTTCTGATGCAGAAAAAGGTGCACCGGTTGCATCATGCAAGTACAGTAAGCCTTATACTTTTAGGACTTGCTGGAAATGCTCAAAGTAATTGTGTGGTATGTTCATGCAACGCTTCGTAGGAGTGGTAGAGCACTCCCTTAGTTTTGTTGGCATTACACTGCCTATGCAATATGGGCCTATGGTGTTTGCTCTGAGGGTCTCTGGGATTGCTGGACATGGGACATCCAAGGTGAGACTGCTGCACGTATGCAATAACATGATGAGATTATTAGACACCAAGAATCCCAGACATACACAGTTCTCAAAATCTCCCTGGAGAACAATTCTGGTTGGAAAAGAGGACAGACAACCAATGTAAGGCAACCTGGATATGGTAGCCATATCTAACCACGTCTACAGGTCTCCCTTCTACTGCAATGCCTTCATGCTTCCCATAGCCAGTTCTGTTTTATCTGCAAATTTTCTTTGTCAAAAGTGTGAGAGGCACCCTGCTGTATGCTCACGTGGAGAGCAGTTGCTAGTCAGGAATCATCAGTGCATCACCATTCTCAGCTTTACAGTCAGCAGCTCTCAATCCAGCACGTTATGGGGCTGTTGAAAGAGGGCATTGCCTCTGGCCATGATCTGCTGCATGCTCAAAAACGTGCTGAGCGCAGGCCAAGGAGAGAGCAGTGAGGCAGGTCAAACTCGTTTCTTTCACCCACGCAGCACACTGGGCCAAAGGAATTGTTTGGTAGGCTGTGTGCTACGCAGGTCTGATAGAGAGTTTGGGGAGAGCCTGGTTTTTCTTCTCCTAGATACTTCCTAACCCATAAGTGCATAATGGTAATGGGTTGTTTTGAGGCTTAGAGCTCTGGTAAGTGGTCTTTGGCAGAGTTACCCATTCAGTTTAAGACATTACCACCTTCAAGTGTCTGTTTTACTCTGCTGTTAGGTATTACCACACTCTTACAGTGGAGACTCCAGGTCACAGGCTTGCATGTTAAAAAAATGCCTACTTTTATTGTTGTACTCTCCTAGAATGATCATGACCTCAGGCAGTTGAGAGAAATCACACCTTAAAACACAGCAGGTAAATGTGCCAGAGCTTGTTGTTCAGAGCCTTTGGCCTTTGCTTCTTAACCACGAGTGGAAAGAGTCCTTGCCAATGCCTGCAGGCCTGAGAACAATCATTCTTGCCTTTGCTGCCACTGGAGGTCCTCTGTCACCCCAGAAGTCCACTGCTTGTCCATGAGGAGTACTGGCGTCACAGCTGTTACTACTTAGAAGAGCAAGGAGTATGTGTAAAGAAACTTCAAAGTCACCAATACGCTATTAAGCAAAATTGAGGGCTGTTCTTTGGAAGGTGAATTAATGAAGAAAAAATTCTCATGGAATTTTTATGATTTATGTAATCTTGAAAGTGGTTTATGATCCTACTGTGGAGTTCTTAGGATTTAGTGGCTGTTCTGATTCACTAAAATTTGCAGATGAAGTAGAAAATAGGTTGAAATATTCATTTATATCAGAAGTAAAATGATATGACATCAGAGTAAAATACGAGGTTTTAATCTTAATTTCACTAAGAGATGGTGTTGATATGGTATTGCTGTCTTAATTTGTCCATCTGTTTTTGAAATGGAAGAAGATTGGAAGCAGGAACGGGATCCCCTTCACTTGTCTGAGGACGTCTTGTGAAATTTTGTTAACAAAAATCAATGCAAAAGCCGGTCAATCATAAGACACAAATCCACATGAAATCAATCTTCAGTAGTTCTGATGTTTACACAAACACCTGGTAGTTGGTTCACGTCCAGCAGTGGATTAAGCCAAGCTGGCTGGAAACAGTTAGAGATGCTGGTGGTGTGCCCTGCCCACCTCCCACAGGTTCCCACTTCTGCAGCAGGAGTGGCTCAATGCCTTGTTAATCAGCACTGGGTTTCTGCGTTTTGCAGATCGGCACATTAAGGGAAGCCAACATCAGTTTCTGTTCAGGCTTAAGCCAGAGCATTCCTGCTGTGGGAGATGTCTTGCAAGAGAGATCAGTGTACATAGTGGGATAGATGACTTGCCAGCTGCAGCTTAATCTGTAGGGTGAGACATATATTAATACCTTAATCATTATTTTGTTAGAGGAGAATTTTTAATTTATTGATCTGAAAGATCAGAAATCATTAATGGAAATGTAAAGTTGAGGGGGTTTAGGATGTGGATGATAGCAGAAGGATGCCAAGAGGAACAGTCGTGACCATTACATTTTCTAGTTGGTGAAAGACTATGTCTATCATATTTAATTTTGTCAATGTAATTTTGCTTCTGTTTTTCAACACAATAGCTCAAAAATGTAAAATAAAAAAATAATTTGTCATAAATCACAGCATTGAATTTAGAAAAGAGCACATATCGGTAATACCTGTTCTCTCTACGATAGGTGTGTTCCCTATGACTCTGTGCTGTACAGTGCTCCCAAGGCGTGCATAAATGCATTCCTAGGGCATGAACGGTCACATCAGCATTTTTCCCGTGACACATTTCAGACAACCGGCCTGTGTAAGAGAAAGACAGTGACTAAAATGTTGTTGGAAGGTGACCTGCTATGCCTAACTGGCCTTTTTCCTTTCCCGACACAAACACCGTGTACAGTCAGCAGCGTTCAGGGCCCCGCGAGCCCACGGTGGCAGCTCGCAGGGGTGGCGGTGGCAGCCGGGGAGGCCGGCGGGGTCCGCTGCCCGCGCGGGCTGTCCCGGCCGTGCGCTGTCACCGCGGCTCCGCTCGGGCCGCGCTGAGGAGCTGCGAGACGGTCCCGGGCCATTCCCGTGGGCTATCGAGCCCCGCTCTGCGCGGCCTTTGGCGGCGGCGGCTGCGGAGAGGGGGCGGTGGCCGCCAGCGCGGGGCGGGCGGGAGGGAGGGTCCGGGAAAGCCG
>VZTE01005845.1:1420812-1434681 GCA_013397775.1 Eulacestoma nigropectus | reverse complement strand
CGCGGGTGACCGGGACGGCTAGGTAATGCCCGGCTCGGGGGCAGCGCCCCTCGGGGTGAGCCTGGGGGAAGCCCTCCGCGCCCACCGAGTCTGGCGGGTTCCCTCTCGGGGGCTTTGCGACTCCAGGCTGCTTGCGGGGTTTGAGGAAATTCGGTAAATGGTATCTCAGCGGACACCTCACCCTGGATACCCAGGCTTTGTAAAAAGCGTGCCTTATCTGCCGGTTGCTTTGGTATTCTAAGAGCAGAAAGCTGAGTGGAGTTTAGAGTGTGAATAGCCTTAAATAGAAAAGGGAATGGCTTAAGTGTGAGTAGCTTGAATTTTGTTGTGTTTCTCCTTAACGCTGCTTACTGAGCTAAGTAAGATATCAAACGAATAAGAACTACCATTCAGAACCAAGAGCACAGCAAAGCTCCAGCACTGCAGATGTTTTATTACTGGGCTCAGTATAAAATGGGCAAACAGTCAGTAGTCCAGTGTTGCTCTCTGCAGATTGGCGTAACAAGTTTTACAGCTATTGGATTTGGCTTTCAGTTTTAAGCGGATCAGGAGAGCACAGTACTTCATGCGATGTCCTGGTATCACTAGCAGCTTTACTGTGTAATCTTGTTTGGAAATTGATCCAACTCATCTTGAAATCCTGTCTCCAAGAAAGTCAGGGCTGCGGGCCTTAAACCTTCCACTGCACCTTCTTACCATGTCTTGTGGCTATATGGTTACATTTCTTATTTTTATGATGTGAAGAATTGATGTGGAAACAGTAAGATGGGGAGAACATAAATGCTAAATGCTTTTGATGGTACAACACTTGATAACTCTTCTGCTCCTTTATCCTCTTTCATTAAGTGCCGACTTGTTTCTATCAGGAGTTCATAGTGTTTTCATATTGGGGATGAATGGATGTTGAGTCTTAATATTGTTGAGTTTTTTCTTCTAAATTTCAAGTAGAAACAGAATTGCAGGAAAACCACTGCATGTTTGTTAATAGCAAATGAAAACCAACGTATTTTTAGCTCTTACGGAGTATGATGAAAAAACCTGTTATTAACCTTTACAAAGTTACTGGGTCAATAAAGTGGTTTGAAATCACACTAGGCATGTAAGCAATACCTTGCTGAAAAACGTTAGTTTCAAGTGTTTGGTAATATTTATTTTCCTAAAGAGTACATTGAAAAGCTGCAAGAGTGAAGTTCTGTATGTAGTTACTGTCTACCCAAATGGTTAAGACAGTAATTTTGAGTAAGCAAGGCAAATACTAATGGTGAAGAACTAACCTGTATATAGTACTGTATTTCCTGAATTACAGAGTAGTTACACTAAACCTCTTCCCCACCCAGCCTCCCATTAGCTCAAACCCTGTATCAGCTGACAGAACAGTAATCAATGACTATGCAGTTTGGGTGATAAAGTGTCTGCTCATACATAATCCATGAAGTTCTGTATCTTGATCAGACTTTGCTATACAGCTACAAGAAGATACTTGGAAAAAAACCCCACAGTGTAGTTGAAGCTGCCTGGCTTACTAACTTTGGCCTCTGTCGAAGAAAATTGTAATCAGAAGCTTATTGTACTTGTTTTAAGTCAACAAGCACAATGCAACAAGCTGTTTAGGTTCAGCAACATAAATAATTTTTCTTGTAAATAAAAAGAAAATCTGGTAAACAACAGTTAATTTTCATGTTAAACAGGATACAGTTGGAAAAAACCTAGAGATATGAGAAAATAACCTATAGATATGAGAAAATGTTTATAGCTGAACTGTTTTTCCATCACATGTGAAATGCTATATTTACACCTGGTCCTTGAATTGAATTAAAATATGACACTCTTAATTGCTGAAGTAAAACATGAAATTATTCTGGACTTGGTAGTTAATATACTTAAACGGCATCTTGATAAGCATATATGAAATCAGGCTTGCAAAACTTGAGTATCTGTGAGACCAACCACAGAGGCTTAGTGATTAATTTCTTCTCTGCCTCTCTTCTTCTCTAAAACCATAATTCCTTTCTCATACATAGGCATCATGGTTCTGCATTTGCTGAAAGTCAGATCATGCGCTTTCCATGCAAGTACCTTTTTTAAAAATGAGTTCCCTCCACAGGCTCCTTAGGAGAAAGATTAGTCTTCTAATGCATTTTTTTCAAGGGATGGTTGGAAGGTTTAATTCCATAATCTGTACTAAAATGAACACCTGTCAAATGCTGGAACATTACTTCTCTAATAAAATCTTCTGGTACTAAGGAGACAAAACAAAACATGGTTTTCTCTTGTCCAAGAGAGTAGGTTAGTGTCTTTGAAACTCAGAGGTACTGGTGCAGTTGCTGCAGATGAATAAAATGTAGCATCATGAGAATTGCTGTATTTTATCAAAAGGATGAAGTAGACGTGATTGATGCTCAGTGGTTTTGCTATTTTTCTGAAGAGAATTGTATTTAACCTAGATTTTGGCTTCCTTCATTAATTAAACCAAATGATTTTTTTTTTTCCCTAACGTGGTCCAAGAGAAGAATTGGTCGCTACAAATGAGATAATGTAATAACAAAGTTTTTTCCCTTTAGGGGGTAGAATCTGGGATCGGACACTTTGCAATGCTTCTCAGTAGGTTTAAACTGGTAGATACTAAATTGGTTGTTTTATTCTTTAAAAGGTAAGGTTTTAGAAAATAGAGCCTAACACCCATTGTCTCTAGTACTTTAAACTATGTGAAAAGGGTATAAAGTTTGGTTTGTGTTTTGTATCTTCTTGGTCAGTGGAGGCAGATGGAGAAGTATGTGGAGAATCAAGAATACTGAATAGTCGGGAGAGTAATTGAAATTGGAGGTTTCGATAGAGTAACATTAAAAAGTATGCAGGACTTATATGCTGCTGCACTAGAACAGGTCACCAGAAAACAACTGGAATCAATTAGTTTGATGCAATGCCCTGCAGCATGTGTACACGAAAATTTTAGTTTGGCTTAAAAATGCTCTCACAAACTGAATCTTCTGATCACCCCATTTGATTTGTGTTGCGTAGCTGTCCCAGAGCATGCAAGCTAGATTCCTTTTGGGTTCAACTGGGCAGGAAGATAGGCCCTAGGAGCACATCAGATATGTTCCAAGAACTGTGGAGTCCCTAGGACAGAATTAAAGCTGGTCTGAAGTAAGCACTTGAAATCCGTATGATAGAGGCAGGTTTCACTCAGCAAATTCTCCTCTTATTTGTCCTGCATTCTGTTTTTATACATGTAGCTCTGTGGGTACTAGCCAGAGGAAGTTTTATTATCTTTAGTTCTGGGGAGAATAAATAGAAGAGAAAGAGGTAGAGGGGCAGAAGTTTGAGACCATTGAACCTTCTGTTTCTAGATCTTTGAAGATGAAAGTATATTTTTTCTGATCTATGTGTTCCAATATACTCACCATTTATACTCCAAAGTGAGAATAGTGTACTTATTTTTTTTAAAAGTTATTATTTTGTTTTTATGGTGGACTTTTTTTTCCAGTTTTTCTCCTAAAGTTCAAGTTTCTTACCATCTGCAACGCAGATACAATTTCAAAAATCTAAGGCATGTTTACTCATTCTGTAATGCATGTGAAATAAAGGTGGACATAAATGTATTATATAATTGTATCACTTTTGTTGACCATTACGTTGCTGTAGTAACATCAAATTATGCTATCCTATAAGTCTTCATTTTATTTTTAGATATTTTCTTAAATAAAACCAAAATAAGCAACAGAAGGTTTTTATAGATATTAAAATAATGATTTAAATATTTGAAATGAAGCCATTTGGCTTTTTTCACCTTTTCTGTTCAATGTAATATAAATTGACATTTTTTGAGTTTATTACTTTTGCCGGTCTTGGAGTATAAACCACTTCCCTGTCAAATTGGAGATGTATGTTAGAAGTTTGTGGCTTCTGGGAAAATATCATTCTGTGTTGCAAATACTGGCGACTCAGAAGAAATGACTGAAGCATTCAGAGACTGACACTTATGTGTGGAATTGTTTTGGTATTTAGACCTCATGAAATAGCTGAACAACCAGCAACTGAAAAGCCAATCAGCTCTGATGATAGGAAGCTTTTCGGTGTGTGTGAAATTGTGCGAAGTTTAGAGTTTTGTGAAGGAAAAAAGCTTAAATGCGACAGCCTACAGACTGTCACAAGGACAAGCTCCCAACTGTGAACACGGTGTGAACTGGGAACTACTGTCTCTGGAAAGCGTACAAACAGAGCTGCAGTGAGGATATTGCTTCTCTGAGCTGACCCAAAACCTCTCTTCTACGCTTATCTGATTTCATTGTTGCATTTTAAAATCCTGTTGGCAGCAGTCAGTCTGGCAATAATGAAACAAGTTTTGACTTTAGAGCTTCTTGGAACAGGAGTGAAGGCTTCAGAGCTGGTGGTTGCCCTGGTCAGTGGTCTTCACTGCCCTTACTGTGTAGATAAAATATATGCAATTTTAGGCCACAAAAATGTATAATATGCAAATGTTAAAATCAAAATGCAACTTCTATTTTAAAGGTTTGGGCCTACTTTTATACTGTGAATGCTTAAGTAGAAACTTAGAACAGGTAGAAACTTTTAGTGAATAATATTTCTGTTGACAAGTTTGCTGTCAAAAACACTTTGTCTGCTTAAAATAGTTAAATGGAGAATAGAGTGAAATTATCTTCTGCTTCTCTTCACAGGCTGAAGAACAATGGCTTCCTTCAGCAACCTGACTATTGGCATTGCTGCTGCCAGTTTTACTGTATTTCAGCTCCTGTTCCATCTTTTAAGTTCCTGGGTGTCAACACGAATAACACCTGGTTTTAACAATCTCAGCCAAAAAAGGAAGATCGAATGGAATTCAAGGTAGGGTGATCAAAACAACAACAGCT
This sequence comes from Eulacestoma nigropectus, assembly GCA_013397775.1. NCBI lineage: Eukaryota > Metazoa > Chordata > Aves > Passeriformes > Eulacestoma > Eulacestoma nigropectus. The sequence continues at coordinate 1,429,813 of VZTE01005845.1, read as the reverse complement.
ACTGACCTAGCTGAAGTCATGGACACATGAACCATCTGTGTGTGTATGTGTAGGACTGAAGAAAGCCTTATTAGTTTAATGTCTGTTAAGATCAGAGGGCTGGCTCTAGGCACTCAACAAATTATGTGTGTGAAAGGCTGAGGCCCTTTCATGGAAACACAGCATTACAAACACTTGTTGTACATTAAATGCTTTGTTAGACAGTGATGCCCAAGTGAAGGTCAGTAAAAAAAGAAAACAGTGACTGGTGAGCAGTAATAAGCTGAAGGGATGCTCTGTGATGCTTCTAGTAAAGAGAAGACATATATGAACATATATGAAAATCAAAACTATTGAAATTTATTCTAAATTCCAGTGTATCTCTGGTCATGCTTTTGGGAGCAAAGCAGTTTGCTCTCTGTTCTCCTGGTGCTATTACACTACAAACTGTTTTATATAAGTTAATGTTTTCCAAGGAATTTAATGAAGCTTTGGTGTAGTATTGAAGAGAGTCAGGTACATGTGGGTGGTGTTGGGGAACGAGACTGCAAGAGGAGGAGGAGGAAGCTACAGCAGGGTGCACGTGCAGGAAGGAGTTGTGGAAACTCAGTCCAAAAACATTCCTCACTCTTTTTGTTTCTGCACTTCCATCAGTGGGATGGATCCACCTGCATTACACTTGTCTCCTCAGATAAAGGACTTTCAGAAACTTGTTTGACCCAGTGAATCTTTTAAGCCATAAAGGAAGTATAAGGTAGTAATTGAAAACGGGATGATCAATGAGGTTTTATTTGCAACATACTACTCTGAAAGGGTATATATAGTAGACAAGGTTCTCCAGTTGAAATTAATTGGTACAGTATGGCTTTGCGTAGCCTGTTACAGCTTTAAAATATTTTTTCAGATGTTTCCCTAATTTAAAGCTGAAAAATATGTACTGTATGGTTGCCACTGCACTCAAAATGCATTAGTTACATTTCTATTCCTCCTCAGTGCTGTTTAGTATCTGGTGGATACTTTTAAAGTTGTTTCCATTGTTCTAGGCAGCATTAGCAACTCAAAGAGCCTTGCCCTTCCATTTGGCAAATGTCCACTTGCAGTGTTCTTAAAGGCACCATCTTGATTTCAGTTCCATCTTTGAATAATTACCTATCTGCCAGAACAACTGTGTAGGATGCCAGTTCACAGTATCACTGCAGCTTAGGTTTATCTCTCTGTTACAATTAACAATAGAGGCAGACAGGGAAAGTAAACTAAACTGTTTTCATTTGAAGCTGAGCTATTGTCTGTAAGCCACATCAAATGGCCCTTGCATTGCATAATAGGCTTTATGAGAACTTACCCTATGCCTGGTAGGGCTGTGCTGGTGTAGTGCTTTGCATAATAACGTGAATTGTTTTACACATCACAAGTGTGCTGGAAATAAGCTGCTCCATAATCTCTGGGCTACTTTGTAGTAAGGTATTTAACTGCTCAACTTGATACAGTCCCCCAGACCCTGTCCTTTTTTACCTCTTTGCACATTTTTTTTCCTTGGGGTTGATAGCAGTATGTAGATATTAGCACACAGATGGGTTGTGATCCCGGGCTTCATCCAGTTCTGGAGTTAGAAGGCATGAAACACAAAGCATGGTTCATCAACATCTTGTGGGTGTTATAACTGGGGAGGGCATGAAGGGAAAGAAAGGCTAGCTGTGCTAGTGTTACTTCAGCTCTGCTAACCAAACACAGTGTTTTGTCAAACTGCCCTGTCACTCCAGTATTTCACCAAAATCAAGAGACTCGAGTATCTTGCAAGTTCAGAGAATGCAGATGGGTATGTATTTATTCTGCAGAGCTCTGCAGGTAGAGACAGTTACTATGTCCCAATAAAATCTGTTGGTTTCATTTAAATTATTTAAAAGTAGATGGTTGTTATTTTGTCCTGTATTGAACTGGTGTAGGGAGTGCACACACAAATGATTCTGTTGGCAGTGCTAAGGAAACTGGCACAGAGGATGGTTATGCATTTTTATCAGCTCAGCTGGGTCTGGAAGAGGGCATCTGCCTGAAATGAGCTGTAGCATTGAAAATATATTGCTACAGTTTGGAGGGCTTTGTAAGCAAGCATTTGAGCTGCAGCCCTTGACTGTATTTTCCATGCTGTCAGTTTGTTCATTGTGACCTTCCAAGAATTATGAACCAATAAAGTAATTGCTTCTGGCATCTAAAGTGTGCAGACACTCAAAATGAGTTAAAAACCATATTTTGTCCCAGATGTAGTATAACTCTTCAAGTTGTTGTGAATATATTCCTGTCACCTCTCCTATAATACATGCTTGTACTGCTATTAAGTAGTTGTGAAAAAATATATATTCAATAATAAAGGAGCAAGTCTGCAACTTAGTACAACTCTTTTTTGTTTGCAGCTTAATGAGGAGTTAAAGGATGTAAGCTTTGACAAAAATTTCAAGGAAATGTACAGAGCTTGATAGCTTGACCTAGATTCCAGATTAAAATGGAGTGTTGTACTATTTCCTTTCTGCCCTATCTTCTATGGAGAAGCTTCAAAGTCCAGAGTTAAGGGGGAAATCTGCTGCATTTTCTTTTATTTTCTTTTATTTTTCTTTTATTTCACCCCCTTCAAGTGCTCTACTTGTGTATAGCTCGTATTCTGCACACTAAGGTTGAGATAAACAGCCTCTTCAAAGACACATTGCAACTGTAAACCAGTGGGCTATATTTTAGGACAAATTTTCCTTCTTGCAGCATTATCCTCTCCTCAAGTTCAAAAATTCCAGGTACTTCTCAGACACTAATATTGCATGCTGTGCTTCGTTTTTAAAAAGAAAGAAAAGTTCCTATATTTTTTAATCCTGTGTTGCAAGAGTAGACCTTTTAATTAAACTATTAATTATGATTAAAATTCTGATAATTAAATTTTCTTTCTTTTGTTAAAAGAAGAGAGGGCAGGAGTGCAGCCTGTGCTATAATGGTTATTAATTGTTCTCATCCAGCTTTTGACTACTCATATTATATTAATCTCCATTCATTTTCTGGAACACTATTGAAAAGCTGCTGAAAATAGCACAGTGACACTCTTGAAACAAATTGTAAATACAATCTCTTTTATGAAAAGTTACAGAATCTTCTATTGCCAATAGATAATAATATAACTTCTGGAAATGGAGTAGGGACTATAATCTCTTCTTTCTTTGCAAAGTCTTCTGCAGGAAGTAAGATGTTTTCTTCAAATCTTGCATGGTAGAGCTTAGACTCCTGAGAGTGCCTTAAGGACATCTAAAATATTAATGACTTCCAAATACACGTATTCAATATGTACAAAGACAGGAATAATAACTAACAGCGTCTGTACATTTGTGTGCATATTGTTGGTGCTGTGAATATGATGCAAAGTGTTCCCAATCACACAGCATTGAACTTAGTTCTCATCTTTCAGACAGTATTCGTGATTCAGTACACATATTTTTTCACATCATTGTTTTTTCTTTCCAGTTACACTTGGAAAGTGGAAAAGCAGACAGTAGTTACACAATATTAGATGCAGTTTATAGCGGTGTTAAACCTGTGGCTAGAGAAGAAAGGTTACACATTTTGGACCCATGCCCGTTGCATTGTTCTACCTTCCAAGATTACATGTGGACTCAAAAGGGCAGGAGTGGCCTTGGCCTGTGTGCTGGCAGAAACCTTGCTGGGGCTTCTGTAAATAGATATTTGTTTAGAAGTAAGTGCTTGTTAACATGCACAGAGCTACGCTGTGCATGCAGCCTGTATACTGGAGATGGTTGTCTTTAGGGGAAAAAAGTGTCTAGTACCCAAGAAGGGACAAGGCAACTTTGATTACTGTGAGTTTGATTTTATACTTCTCTAGTCCAATACAAAGCTGTGAGCTGCTAATTGCTATCAATCTGTAGCTTTTATACCTCAGGTACTCTGCTACAACCTTTTGTTATGCAAGTTTTCTCTTTGAAAACCAGAATCTACTTCAAATGCACTAGAAATTCCAGCTGAAACTTAGGATTTTTCATTTAATGCCACTTTCCAAACCTAAACTAGACTTATTATGGGTCTTTTAATCTGGTGCCTGAAAGGAAAAACCTGCTGTTACAGGACTTCTGGGCTAATCTAAGTATGAAATTCATACAAATTTTCCAGCACATAGGACAATGTAGAAAACATTTGTTAGAGAACCAGATGTCTTTAAGGATTCATTAACATGTGGAATAATTACAGGAAAATTTAGATCTCAGTTACTTTTAAGACTCTACTTTGTATCTAATATTGCCAGTCCCACTCCAATCTAATAGATTCCTTGTTTTTGACTGTTTTTTCCCACCTGTCATTGTGTAAGTGGTTGGATGTAGCATAGAGAACAGACGATTGTCTTCCACAGAAGTGTTGGGATGCAGTTGAGAATGTCTTTGGAAACATGCTGCCTTAAGCACGGTATGGGAAGTTGTGAAGGGCAGTACCTCCTTGTGACTGTGATCTCTTTTTCAGGACAGTGTCCACATTCCACGCCTTGGTGGTTGGAGGGTTTTGCCTATATATTTTATTGTACGATGATGCTGTTAATGCTGACCATATCTGGTAAGGCATGTTACATATATGTTGTGTTTACACAATGAAATAACATAATTGAGAAGAAAAAAAATAATCCTGCAGTGTATTGTCCTGAATGATTTTTTCATTTTCCATTAAAATATGCAGTTGTGATGTGTTAATTTTTATGTCTGTAGTATGTGAAAATTGGTAATTATTTTGTGAGTATTAATGTCTTAGTTCAGTGTGTCTCTGTGAAGTGGAATAGATAAAATACAAGCAATTGATTTGAAATAGCAAATTACTAAAGAGTAAACTGTAGCTGTAAGTCAGTATGACTGAAACTCTGCTATTTACAGTAATCATTTTAAAGTGAAATTGAGAAGCTGTAGCAGATCTGGATAGTGTATATTTTTGTAAAAGTTCTCCATTGAATCCTGCAAAGGGTTTGGTTTCAGTGCAGGAAAATTACTGTCAGGTAATGCCTGAAAATAGATAGAGCAGATCATAACAAAGACTGGAGCATTGTTAAGCTCCAAGGAAGCATCAGCATTGTGTATGTATAGATTTTTTGATGGTCTAGGACTTCTTATAAAACTTTTCCTTTTTTTCTGTGTGTACTAGAGACTAGCTAACATAGACGATGTAGAAATTGTTTTTGTGGTGGTGAGAATCACACAGTAGAAAATGTGGAGGTGGTAGAGATCAGATAAGGAGAGGGAGAAGATGTAAATAAGTGGATTAAGTTGTAGCTTCATAGGAGAACAGGCTCTTTCCTATGACTGTTCACTTCACAGTCATTACAGTTTTTCAAGTTTGGTGTTTGATTAGCATTTTATATGACTCTGTATCTGCAAAGAAGTTTGAAGAAAGTCAGTCATGGACTTTCATTTGTTCTGTCTGCTCGTGCGTGTTCACGTGTCATTCCTTTGCCACACATACCTCCTCAGCAATCACCAAAGAGATAGCTCTTCCCATTTGCTTGTTCAAGTCACTCCCTGTTTGTCATTCCAGGCTCTTGCTTGCATCAAAACTGGCCTGAAAAAATCAGGGCTCATTAATTCCATTGCACCTTCTATTCAAGGAGATAAATCAGGAAATCTGGAAGATTTTAGACTAAATTCTAAGTTTTCCCTTTATTGAGATTAATTTGAGATTCTAACATGGACTCTTCTTGAAGGGGTGTGACAGATGGAGAGTTTAGCCATAGATGTTGTTGAAGTGTTGGTCTAGAAAGCCTAGAGAAGGTTTGTTGCGAAGTCACCATTCTCTGGGGAAAAAAGAAGGAAAGTGAACCATTTCCTGTCCCATCCAGTTAAGTCGTGTCTACCATTATCAAGGAACCAATTTCATATACTCAGTCCTTTGCATCTTCTCTGGAGAATATGAAGGCTCTTGAGCGCAGGCTTAGTCCTGGTGGTGATGTGCTGGAGTGTGTTGGGACCACTTAGAAGTTTAGTTATGATGCTGCTGCTGCAGCTGGGAGCTCTAACATGAGGGCTCTATGTAAACAGTTTCTGCTAAAGCTATGAGAACACATCTGTCTATGCTCTATGTCTAAACCTAAAGAAGCACTCAGCCCACAACCTATGTAGCTCATGAAATGAGGTTTTGAAGCCATGGAAAAATGTTCCTATTTCAAGCAGTAGTTAAAAGAACCTCTATGGCCAATCTTAAGAGATGGAGTGAGCTCCAGACTCTCGTGGTAATGATTTTTCTTCACCTAGCAGCAGAATTCTGGTTTTGTGAGTCTTATTTTCCTGTAAACTACCCTCTCACTGAGGGGAAACAGTTAGTTTTAGCCACTAAAAAAGCCTGAAAATTTAGTGATCAGATTGTAATAATACAGGAAATCTCTTCTACTGCTCCATTCCAATAGGATTAAGAAAAAATAATTAAGTAATAGCATTTTACTGTGTTCTGGCTGAGGCAGACCTTGTATTGAAGTTGGCTGTAAGCACAGTTAGGTTCCTTTTTTCTGGAAGGGTTTACAACAAGGGTTGCTTTCACAGCTGGTCTTGAGCGGTCCACATTTTATGAATCTGTTGACCTGTCACTTGAAGCTTAATTCATATTTACACAAAACATAGATTAGTTGCATAACTTAATTAAAAAATTAAGTTACAATCCTTACACCAAGGAAAAAAGACTTGCTTACCAAACTCCTCAAAGTAGGAATGCACAGAAGACAGTGGAGGGAAGAACAAACATTGCTTGCTGTAATGTGGATGCTTTCCTTTCTTGAGCTGGATTCACAAGTTTGGGTTTGTTGAACATTCTAGAGAAACTGAAGTTGTGTGTGTTCTACTAAGAGCTTTGCCTGCTGAATGTTTGGCACCAAAAGGGAAGGGATAGAAGGTGTGGAAACTACTCTGAAAAGCATTTCTGCTCAAAGGTTCTTTGGCTCCTAAGAACTGGCAAATAATTCCCTTCCTGTGTCCTTCTACTCTGTTTATCCCTATAAACATCCATCTGATTATGAATATGAAAAGCACCAGCTGAGCAAGATATTTTTATCATCCTTACGAAAGTTTTAGCACTGGCAGAAAACAAAAACGGAGACACAGAGTGTCAGTTAAGGGGCTAAGAGACACTGACTGGGCTGTTCTCTTTTATCCTCAGTTTCCTGAGAAGCCAGCTCAGAGTGCTTGCTGGGTTTCAGTTCAAATCTCTAGCAAGGTTCTTGGGGCAGTCTCTATGCCAAGGCAGGGGTTGATCCTGATTAGGGTAGTTAGTAGATGTCTTTTATCTGGGTGGGAAAGGAATCCACTTTTATGATTAGAACCCTTCTTAACTAGATTGCATAATATCTTACTGATGAGCCAAGGATAATGTGTTCTGATGGATGTTGTGTTTGAGATGTGTATGTCCTTTGCAAATTAGGCTGTAACTATGTATTTTTGGTGTGTTTACAGGGGTGACCCTTCAATTGTGAAGCTGAATATTGCTATTACTACAGGCTACCTCATTTCTGGTAATTATGCAACGTGTATATAACATGCACAACCTGTTTATTTATATTGAGTCACTACACCTGTATGTTTGTACTGAGCCACTATGGTGAAGATGTGATATGTGCATACAATACAGTTTCTACTGTGGCTTTTCAAATTGCTAATGGATTTGTGGGTTGTGGTGAAATCACAGGATCTTGCTAGCAGATGTGAAAGATGGAATATCTCCCCAAGCACTGAGGAAATACCACTGTGTGGCTTTGTGATGGTTTGATGTACAACCACCAGCTTCAGTTTTGTCTTTTGGCCAATTGAGAAGGTGTTAGAACAGTGCCCTTCACTCTCTTCATGGTGCCTACAACTCGTAGCTCTTCTATCATGAGTTTCTTCCTGTGACCTCAGAATGCTGGCAGAAGAATTTTAGTAACCCTCAATAAAGCTGAGGCAAATGATGCCATAGGATCCTGCCTGCCCATCTTTTAGTCTCACTTTAAGCCAAAATTTAGTCATGTATAAAACATGGACATTTTTAATTATTTACTTGGTATGTTATTTATTCCTACGTATGTTTTATGTTCTTAATTTTGCTGTCAACTAAAATTGGCATGGGAATTTTGCTACAAAATGCTTTGGAGCTTTCTTTTATGTTGTGTGGGGATAACACTGGCTTATCAAAACAAAAACTTGTTGTGACTTGGACTATTTTCAGTGAAAACTTCTCATGTTAGGATGAAGTCTGGTCAGAGACTGGGCCATGGACTTGGTTATCTCATACTAGATTTCTCAACCCAGTGGAAGTGATAATCTGGTGATCAGCATACTCAGTTAAACTGTGCATTAGTTTAAGTGTCTGCTTTTTTTCATAGTTTCATCTGCCATGTTTAAATTAATCAGTATCTATTTTTGAATAATTGTACATTAAACTTTCATTATGAATTAATGAATGCCTTTGAACAGGCATCTCAACCTGGCCACTCATTCTTTCTCACTTCCCTATATAGTTGGTGTTTAATTATTAATAGGAAGTGAAGCAGCTATGTCAGATGATGTAGAGCCCTGCCTGAGGATAGCTAATATAAAAGAGATCAAGGCACACAGTGGACTTAAGAAAGGCATAGGGGTAAAGTCTTTGATTTAGAACCTTGGTCAATAATATTCCAGTCCAAAGTACTCATTTGCAGAAGGTAGGGACAGAAATTGCATGTTCCAGTACAGAAAAGAAAATCTTCTGAATTCTCAGACCATCATGGGAGAAGAAAGATTTTTTGTTTGTTTGTTTTGCTTTGTTTTATGTTAAAGCTTTCTTTAGAACACTACCTTGGGTCTGCTGTGTCGTTTCTGAAGTAATTGGAAAACTGGGATTAAATAAAGCAAATATGCTTCTTATTCCAGATGCTTCTTGCAAAATATTTTTGGTAAATGGTTCCTTATTTGCTAATATAACTACTTTTTGATTCAGAGGTTCTCTGTAATAGCATTCTTTGCATGCATTTGTTTGCTATGGCCCCTGGAGACTCTCCTGCCTT
>VZTE01005845.1:1362672-1404618 GCA_013397775.1 Eulacestoma nigropectus | reverse complement strand
GGGGCGCTCCGGCGGGAGCCGCTGCCCTTCACGGGGTGCGCGCACAGCCCCCGCCGGTGACCGTGAGGAGTGGCTGGGGCGGAGCTCGAGGCAGCCCTGGTAGGCGCTTGGGTTTCTATTCGGGCTGGAAGCTTGTTACTTAAATCGATTTTTCAATCAGTTTTTTAATTTGTGGTGCAGCACTGTATCTGCACTTGCCGTTCACCTTAATAAATAACCAGAGTAGATTTGTGTTACGAATGCTTGCTTTCTTTTTCTTTAGAAATTTGATCTAAAAAGGCCCGGTGTGCAGAGGCCATGGGTTTGTCCGCATCCTCCCCGGCTGCTGCAGAGCAGTCACCAAATACATCCAGGCAACATCACACGGCGTCTCCACCGTCAGAATGTCCCATGCATCAGGAAAAAATGAGCGGTAATCATTCTTGAAACCTAAATGAACTAAACACTACGTGAAAACCAGACTGAAAAATCTTGGGGTGGGGGCGAGGGGGGGCGAGGAGAAGGGAGTGGAGAAATTCTTCAAATAAACTTGAATTTTTCGTTCTCAAGTAAGTTTTCCTTAGGAGGAGTCACTTGTTCACCAGAACATTGTGCAAGCTGCTTTGTTTGGAGAGACAGGAGGTGCTTGCTGTAGAACTTGTAGGTCACCCCCAGTTGTCCCATTTCACAGGGGCCCTACAAGTCTGTTCCGTGGTGTGGTACAACCACAGAGGGTCAGGGAGCCCCTACAGAGATGGTGACTGCTTGACTGGTTGTCACTAAAACCTGTGCATCTGGAAAAGGGCTGCTGAAGGGTGGAATGAGATGAATGCCTGGAGAAGGACATCAGCTCTTCTGTTGACTCAGTCAACACACTGGGTTAGCTTCCCTGAGGAAATCTTATGTACAAACAGTTCAGTATTGGGGCCAGCATGGGGTAGGAAATGAGTATTCAAAGACTACACAGGAAACTCAGATCTTACCGTGATTTTCGGTCTTGAAATGCAGGAAAGAGAGTAGTTAAAACTGTTGAAAAGCTCAGAAGAAAGAGTGAATACCCATTTGCATTTACATGAGCCTTCAGTGAACTTTTCCATTTCATGTCTTAGTGTTTTCATCTTGTAGCTTTCATGTGTACTGCTCTTGTGTTTAAGGTTGTCCAATGCACGTGAAGACTGCTGATGATAGAACTGAGAAAACAGATGATGTTCCTGCACATCAAGAAAGAGCTTATGAATTTGTAGCATGTCCTGTGAAGCCTGGTGCATCTCAAGTGAAAGATGACATAGATCCCAGCAATATGGTAACTTTTGCTTATTTCACATGTTTTCTTTAGTCTTATTTCTTCTGAAGTATTATACCCGAAAATGTAAACAGTGTTACGATGTAAGATGGAAACTCTGGGAAATAACATTATTTTTTTTATTTATAACACTGCTTTTTCTCCTTTTGTGTGAAAATTTTTACTCAAAACCAAGTTACATCTTACTTAATATTGTATTAAAATTTACATCTCTGGTGGTTTTCCAGTTTTTAAATGTCTTTTGCTCTCTACTTACTAGTTACATATATGTTTTTTATGATACATTGGTGGATTTTAGGTTCTGTGTAATAGCACTATGGTTGAGTTCTGATTAGCATCTCTCCCAGATTTCCTCTGATTTACAAAAAGCATTGCTCTTTCGAAAGTTGAAGTTTAGGCAGAAAACATTCCTTTAGTCTTCTGATGACAAACTTGTGCAGAGAGTTCTGCTGCAAAAAAAGATAATTTTGGTGGATTTAAATAAAGGCTGAACTTATTGATCTTTGTAGGAGCTGATTGATTATGCTTTGATTTTTCTTGAACACTGTAACTTAAAAAAATGTTAATATTCTAATTTGTGGTTGATTCTCCTTGTTCTCTAGATGCCTCCTCCCAATCAGCAGCCATCCCCAGGTCAACCATTTCCACTGTCAACTGTTAGAGAAGAATCTTCCATTCCTAGAGCACATTCTGACAAGAAATGGGTCTATCCTTCAGAGCAAATGTTCTGGAATGCTATGCTAAGAAAAGGGTAAATACACTGTGAATTGTCAGATGGTGTCTGTGAGCCTGGAATTCATGAACTGGTATCATTAGTTATGTTCATTATTTTTTGAGAGTTTGCGGATTTTAGCCAGTAAATTAAAGTAGCTCTTTTAAGAAAATACTGTTTTTATAAACCTCTTTCTTTTAAAGGGCAAGTTGGTCTCAAAGGCCATGTGTCTTCTAGTGATCACGAAGATGGTAAGGAATGTCAAGCAACTGCTGCTGGCTCAGAAAATTTTCTTAAAAGTCCATGCATAGTCATAGACAAAGTTTGCTTGATTGCCAACTTTCAAACTCAGTTGGTTTCATGCTAATCCTATAAAATGACAGTAGAAGTTCTATGTGAGAACATCTAACTTTGCAGAATTGCTAAAAATGGGGAAATTTGCAAGTAGATATTTTTGGTATTTACAGAAATTCAGTGTATGAAAGACTTAACTGAATGATTAATGTCTCCTGTGGCCTAAAAATCCTCCTGTGCTAATGTTTCCTCATTCTTTTGTAATGATTTGTTTCTTATTCTCGAACAGGTGAACTTTACAGGTGGTTTACTTTAGGAACAATAGTTAATTCTTTGTTCTATGTGTTAATATGGTTCATAACACGGTATGACATGAGCAGCCTGTATGGAACATACAAGTTTTGGTCCTGTAAACACTGAAATGTGTTAAATGTTATGCCAGTTGAAAAGGAAGCACACATGCAGTCACAGTGCAGTGTCAAGAGAGATGAAAAGTATTTCTAAGTGTTTGCAAAATGTGTTGAATACACAGTACTTCTGTGCATTAGGAATACAAGTGGGATTTTTCCCAAGTATTTTTATGGATAGTGTGGATGTGGTGATGTTTGCACACTCTGATAACTTTCTGATCCAGTTAAGCTGTTAATTTAGCTGTGTAGAATTTGTGGATCTCTGTGATGATAAGTTGGATAACTACACTTCTGCACAGAAAATGAAGTGGTTCTCAAGATGCTTAAGCAGATGAGCCAGAAGTTTGCATACTTGTCTTGTGTCTTGTACAGCCCTAAATCTCGATTCAAAAGTTCATCAGACAAACTGAGGAAAGTGGAGTAGTTACGCTGTAATGTTTATGAACAGTTTTCAACTTCTTATTTTTTAGGTGGAGGTGGAAAGACGATGACATAACAAGTGAAGACATGACCAACATTATTAAGATTCATAACCAAAATAATGAGCAAGCTTGGAAGGAGATTCTGAAGTGGGAAGCTCTACATGCTATGTATGTACATATGAAATGTTGCATATGGAATATTTGTCATTATGTTATGACAAAGATATGAATTGCATAGCTGCAATGCACTAGCATGACTGGTGTAAAGCAAACTGACACTTACTTAGATCAGCACAGTCCCTCTTCCTAAAAGAGACAGACTAGTTAAGCATTTGATATTACAAATTTTTCTCTGAAATTCCATGATCATTGTTACACAGTAGTTGGGATTATGGTTTTCTGTTCTTTAATCTCTTAAATCTGTGGATTAGATTTGCAGAGAACTGCTTTGTTGACAAATTAGAACAATGGTGTGGGGCATATCAGAGATACTTTATTGTACCAGCAGCAAGTGCTGGCAGAAACTGGGTGACTTTTCAAATCTTTAAAGAAAGAAAAAAAGTTGTTCTATATCACGTGTAATTAATTTTTTACTGTTGCTCTTTCTTCTACTCAGTTTCTGTGTTACTAAAACAAATTACCATAGTGGTTTAATCACTGAAAATAAGACTGTTTTAAAAGGTAAAAACTATTTTCCTTTTTAATTGTGTGCACAGGGAGTGTCCATGTGGGCCGTCACTGATGCGGTTTGGAGGCAAAGCAAAGGAGTACTCACCAAGAGCCAGAATACGTTCATGGATGGGGTACGTGGGCAGGAAAGAAGGTCTTCCAGTGAGATGGGAGGCTACAGATGTGTCTGAAAACATGGTGTAGAATTTATTTAAAGATGTTTCAGAACTGGTATTGCAAGTTAGAATTGCCACAAAATAGAAGTACTAGTGGGATCTTACGGACAAATAAATCTTGAATTGGACTTCACTTCCTTTCCCAGGTTCATAATATCCAGTAAAATATCTCCATGACTTGTTACCCGTTCTTTCCAGGTACGAGCTGCCCTTTGATCGGCATGACTGGATAGTGGACCGCTGTGGGAAGGAGGTGCGATACGTTATCGATTACTATGACGGCGGAGCAGTGGACAAGAACTACCAGTTCACCATCCTGGATGTGCGCCCTGCACTGGACTCGCTCTCGGCCGTCTGGGACAGAGCGAAGGTGGCCTGGTGGCGCTGGACTTCCTAACTGCTCATGTGGTGTGTACTCGAACAGTAAACACTTTCCTCCTAGACAAAGGACATGTGAATATCAGGACTTGAGAGAGAAGTTCACTGCAGCCGTCATTGCTTTCATCTTCACCACTGTTCTTTGGGGGTGGGAAAATCTCTTGTTAAGTATACCAGTGCGTTGTGGTGTTTCAAATGGAATAATAAAGTTACAGTGGCAAAAATATGTATCTTAATTTTCTTAAGAACGGGGAAGCCTTTCTTACTTTGTCTCAGATTCTGCGTAAGCTTGCCTTCTTTTCATTTCATGACTTCAATGCTGCTCCAAATACGTTACAATTCTGGTTCTAACTGGAGTTTTGAGTATTACTTAATTAGTGAAAACTGGAAATTTCATAAATTATTTCACATAATTAAAGTATTTTAATACCTCCATGATGCATAAAGGGTAAAAGATGTGGACTCTTTCAAATGATATGTTTTATTTACACTATAAAACCATGTGTTCGTTTTCACATGGACATTTTACCTATTCAAATACATACTTCCTCAGAAAACTTCAGTTAATCAGTTAAAGGAGGTGTAGTGTAGTATGAGTATTTTAAAGGTATGTTATGTAGAAAAGGACAACATACTCATGCCTTAATCTGCAATTTATCTTTGAGCAGAAGAACATCTGTTAGCAGGAAATGTGTGACTTTTAAAACAGCATTTCTAAAAGGACATAAAATTGATATTTAATGGCTATTTATTTGAATATTTAAAAGGTGTTTTTCTGATGAAAGAAAATGCATTATTTTAGTATTTTCATGTCCTTAATGTGTGTCATGTAATGAATTCAGGACAGAGCTAAGCCTTATTTACAGAACGTCATGCGGTGCATCTGTATTCAGCATCCTGGCTGCATTAATGATATTACAGCATGGTTTTTTATATAATAAGGAATTGCACAAGGGAGTGTGACTACACAGTCACACACGTGAATATAGTGAGGTGTATTACAGGTCTGTATATAACTGGGCTAAAAGGGTAGCAAAAGTGCCAAGGTTGATTGGAGCAATGCATGGTATAAAGATTTGATTACTGTTTGTGCTTAGTAAGGGAAACTAACTTTTTTGTTTTAAGTCTTCCAGTGTACTAGCTTTAAGTTTGCATGGCTCAGTAAGTTTCAGGTACTATGCAAAACACTTGGGAATGGAAAGGAGTAAGAGAACATCACATTGTAGCTTCTCAGATGGGAGAAGCTGCCTTCTTGAAACTCCCCAACCTTAATGGGGAACTAGCTGTACATTTCATTTTCTGATAGTGGCCTATATTTAACTGACATTGGAAGCTTTTTTCCTTTTTTTTTTTTTTCTTTTTTTTTCTTTTCTGATGGGAAGCCCCTCTCAATGTTTTTCCCTTTTAGGGAAAATCTAGTCAGGGAAGCTTTTCTGCTTTAGAATTCTAATGGTCATGAATAGTTCCCACTTCAGAGACAATTGTTGTGCGTGGTAGGAATAAATATTAGCCAGAGTCCTAAGAGGAAAACCATGCTCTTACCCATATCCAGTTTGCTCATTCCTTTTTCACCTTTTCAGTGATTCAGATATATATATATATATATATATAAATAAATTATAAACAGGGAAGAAAAAAATCCATCTGAGTAGGCAGTGTATGGACGAGATAAATGAAAAGTGAGTTTATATGAAGCATATCTGACAATGAAGGAACTGCTCTGTTCTAACAGTAAAGATCAAGGAGCACTCTTTGGGGTGGTGGGTTGTTTTAGTTTGGGATTTTTTTTTTGTAGTTGTTGGTTTATGCATTTGGCATCTTCATACACTGAGGATTCTGTATTTCTCATAACTAAATATGGAAAGGCTACACCACTGTAGGGAGTACTTCAGAAGCTTCAAAAGAACGAGTTTGCTTTGTCAGCAGTGCGATGTGGAGAGCACTATGGAAATTGTAATTGCTGCTAAATCTAGGGAAACTGTCACAAGCCACTATATGTGTTTACTATCTCCTGTTACGTTCCATCTTCCACAGATTCAAAATTGTTCTTTTCTGTGCTACTGTTAATGGAATGTACTACTTTGTTATCAAACTAAAAGGAGAATCAAATAAAAATACTTTTCTTAACTTTGGTATTTGGTGATCATACTTTTAGCTGTAAGAATTATTAAGATGAGCTTTTGTATGTGTCATACAGATTATAGTCTGTTGCAACTATAATCTTGCTATAGAGGATATATTTGATATCGCTACTATGTATTATTGTATATTACTACAGTTTAACTATTGTCACGTCTTTGAATATGTACTTACTCATATTTCAGGTGAATACAGAACCAAAACCCAAGGAACTAAATTCAAGCGTTTGCTA
This sequence comes from Eulacestoma nigropectus, assembly GCA_013397775.1. Lineage (NCBI taxonomy): Eukaryota > Metazoa > Chordata > Aves > Passeriformes > Eulacestoma > Eulacestoma nigropectus. Next base: position 1,397,904 of record VZTE01005845.1, on the reverse strand, counting down.
ACTGAAACAGCAGTTCTCAGAATAAGAGCATATTACATGTTACATATTATTACACATTATGACAAAAAATATATTCATCCTGAGTCTGGCTAACTTGAGAGGAATGCAAGGAAATTTTTTTTAAAAAAAAGAGTAACTAAAAATTAGTTTCTACAAGCAGTAAGACTTAAGGAAGTAAATGGACTGTTCTTTAGGCTTTTCTTGATGCATGAATGTCAAAATTATTATAATTCTAATGTAAATTTGAAAAATGGTGATTTAAATTGATTTTTTTTAATTCTTAGGAAGGATCTTTTAACTAAAAAGCGATTGTTCAGGCTATATTGAAAGAAATCTGTGTATATGCATAAATAAATACATTTATATACTTTCTTTTTAAGTATAGGAAGGTATGGAGAGTTCATGGAGCCCAAGAAAGTAAGTATCCTGATCAAACCCTTTCAGGGAATTCTGCAGTAACATCAGGTTCCCAGTCCCGGTCAGGCTGAAACACAATTTTGGAACCCAACATCTCAAACCAAGGTTAACCTTGTGCATATTCCAAACGGAAAATGCAGACACCCACTAAAGAAAGGCTGCTTCTAAAATCAGTTCTATATTTAGATATCTGAAGTTCACCTGTGTTCTGCTTTACTCTATCAAAGCCCTGCTTGACTTACGGTGTTTGACTCTTGCAGATGAAACAAGTTAGGGATGCCCTCCCGGCCTGCCCTGAAGACATGTTCTTAAGGATGTTGCAGTGCCCAGAAACTGCACTCTCTGGGACTGGTGGAAAAGGACTCCAGGATAACACACCCAACTGTAATCAGGCCTTGGTTCATGCACATGCAGTCAGGAGTGGTACTGACCTTTATTTCCTGGAGCAGGAAGCCATTCTGCATTCAGATATGGGTTTTGGCCACTTGCTGTTGGCATTGCTTCAGGCTGCAGTGGTTCCCCTGCACTGGAGCGCCTGGCACTGCTGCCGCTTTGCAGGGGCACCAGACTGGGTGCTCTGCCTCCAACAACCTCCCTGCTCAGTCACGATGGACCAGCTCTCTGCTCTTGTGCAGTTTGTCCTTTTAGGATCTGGCCAACATGAGTGCTCTGTAATCGCGGAGTAATTCAGAGGCTTATCTTTCTGGGATACCTGGAGTTCCTGACATCTCTTGAGCCTGCAACATTTTGCCCTTGCAAGCAGTTTGGAAGGGGGAGCTGTAGCTCTTCTGTCACTCTTCATTTATTTTTTTCCCCCTGTCCCCTAGAAACACTTTTGCTCCTTTCTTTCATACTATGCTGATGGCCCTAGCTTCAATCCCTCCAAGAATTTTAAGCTAAGCCTTAAAATTTCTGCCCTGCTTTGCTGTAAAAGAAAGAGACTGTGTTGCTGTAAGAAGATAGTCGTGTCCCTTCTTGATTATTGCTACTTTCTACTGCCAAAGCAAAGTTTTCTGGATTACCACTTTTGAATTATGAGGTGAAAGAGGCATGCTAGTTTAGTGTGAAATGCTGTCTAGTGTTTACATAATGTATTCACCATCAGGATTTTAATGTGCTCTGTAAATTTGAAGTCTCAAATGCACTGATGGATACTGTTCTACTTTCAAAAGGTGTGAGAGTGGCAAAGGACCTCTCAGCGCTCTGAAAATGGCCATAAATAGTCTGTCATCTTATGCACTCCCATTGTGTTTGTTCCACTCTTCTATCAAAGTGTGGGGGAAGAGTAGCTGATGTGCCTAATTGCAAGAGATGGAGGCACAGATACATTGCTGTAGCTCAGCAGCTAAAAATGAACTGGTAGACGAAGAAGCACTGCCTAATATTTGGACTCTTACAGAAGTTTGGTTTTTATAGAGGATAGAAATGCCTGTTTCAGAACCATCACATTTTAAAGACATCTATTCCCAACATGTATTAAATTAAATGGCATGCTAATTCTCTGTCTCCCTTTGCTTACACCTGGAGGAGAATCCATGTAGTAAGGTTCCACAAGTCAATGTACTTGATGTGGGAGCTGAACGTTTTGAGGATATACTATACTACTCGACGCTAGATGTGCTTATGTCCTCAGTATCATACTCTTCCCTACCCACAAGTATCTTTACATATGTTTTATTTAAAAATGCACAAGATTGCTAGCTTTTTACAAATTTTTAGTAGGCAACTTCCATGCATGTTTATGCTCACTGAAAGAAAATGTGTTCTATTTATTATTCTACCTTTGTACAAGGTACATTGCATACAAAGATCTTTATGCAGTGAATCAAGTAAGTATTGATTCTCTCACCAATGTTAGTATTAGGAATCTGTGGTCATACTAGACATGTCATGTCATAAAAAGCAACCTTTTTAATTTGCATTAGATGGCTAATCACTTTTACGTGCTTCTCCTCCAAGAAAAAATGGCTTGTCAACCTCCTAGAAGAAGAATCTTATATTCTTTTATTAATGTGACAGTTACAGCTATTTGGTCTTATTACTTGCACATCACATTGCATAGAAACTTCTGGGCAGAGTACTCAACTTCAAACCTAATTGTAGGGCCTTGACCATGTGTGAAATGACACATTATTTACCAGGGAGCCACAGATTCCAATGGCAGCTCCTTACAATACATGTCTGCATATTTGTGGCATGGATACATATTTTTGACTGGAGTCTGAATGAATCCAATTTTCAAAGGATTATGTAAATTTATTGGAAGTACTGGGATAGTTATTAGGCTTCATTAAGAAAATGTAAAGGATTAGATCATTTCTTTTGCTGATGTTCAGTTTGGACCATGGCCTCTCTCATAAAATAGAAACCATCACATTTGTTTTCTACATAATATGGCAAAAAAAAAAGACTGTCATGTTTTTTGTTTTCCAATGTTTTGCCAATTTTGTGGTAACTACAGAAAGTTTTAGCTATTTTGCTAACATGCTGCTGTTCTTGCCTCCAGCTTCTGAAGACTATGACCCCATAAAACTCCTGTCTGCAGAGATAGCTAATGCTTTAATTGATCATTAGTACACTTTCAAAATGAGTTTCCATCTGCCAAAAGATTAAGTGTCTCAGGGAATTGACTTAGAGCAGTTCGATGCATGGAGGATAAATGCAAGTGCCTTTAAAAGGCACTACTAGATCACAAATCCTTGAAAAACTTGCTTCTAAAATACTTACAAGAAAAAGTAATGGAAAAGTAATAGAAAAGGTTTTTCCTCCACTTTGTTTTTTCCTCAAATTAGAGATCTTTTTTTATATATCAGTGAGAATTTGTTATCTCATTTTCAAGAATTGAAAAGCACAACCTCATGAAAATGCTGAATTTAACCTTACACCAAACCATGCAGCTTTTGGCAGCTTTAATTTGCAATGTAAATCTTTTGTTAAATGAGTTTATTTCAACTGTAAAAAACACAGAGAGAAAAAAAAAAAAGAGGAAAGAAGACTTTTCCACTAACTGTACTTGAGAGTACTGGGGGAAAAATACTTCCATGTTTTATCATGTATTTTCACAATTAGTGGGGTTGCTGCTGCTTCTGTTTTCTTCAAGCTTTTGCCTCTTAGTTTATTTGGAGAAATTTTTACAGGTTTCCTGTTGGTTTCTCTCTGCCGTTTTTGTACAAGCCACTTTCGGTAAGACTTCTACCATTGTAATAACACTTACAGTTGTTATTAGAGAAATGGTAGCTTCTTTCTCACGTTTCTGAAAAAGCAGTGCTATTTAACTCAGGTAAGAACAGTTCTGACTGGTAAGAATGCCATTCTGGCTGCGTGAGAGCTGGCAGCAGTGTTGTATCAGAAGATACGGGAACTGCAGCTGTCCTGCAGCAGTGCCAAAAGGCGGAGGTGGTTTGTGTAGCAGTGGTCAGCCGTCACCTTTGCTGTGATTATGGGTTCCTCATTAGTGTCTGTCTTGTGAGCCCAAAATGGGCAACTGCAGTGACTTCTAGACTTCCTAGTGGTCCTTTAGTGCCTTCTGGAATATGTGCTTTTAGGACCGCCTGCAGTTGCAACCGGTGAGATGGCAAAGGGGCTGGTGTGGAAATGATGGTAAAAAGAATAAGATGGATGTTTCAAATGGACTCTTTTCCAAATATCTGTCTACTCCTCCTCTGATTTGCTACTCAGGCTAGGGAAAAACAGGTCTAAATGCACCGTTTTATATATATTCACTAGTGGTTGTTGAAACAACACTTAACTGAGGCTGTAATTATAGTGAGTGGAAGACAAAGGATACTGCTTTTGCAAACAACACTGGGAAGAGTAATCTTACCTATGTATGAAAGGCTGCATTCTGTTTGCCTTGTCAGGCAAAGTGGAAGATGGTGGCACAATTGTTTTGTGGCAGGATGTTGAAGCTGGTTTAATATAGGCTGACTCTAAAAAGTGAGACTTTTCTTTTTTAACTATTTGCCACATGTTGATGGGGAAGTATCCATTTAGAGTATATAGCTAACTTTCTATCAAACACTGCAATGCTTGAAGAAATTTAAAAAAAAAAAAAAAAAGAGGGGAAATAAGATCTTGACTTTCAATTTCATAATAATGGACTGTGAAGGCCAGATTGTAACTGTAGAAGTTCGTTTCAAATTTAAATATTTAGCATTTTCAGTTGTCTGTGAATACAAGAAAAATTATTACATTAAGATGGAATTTAGATCTTTGACATGAAGCTGATATTTTCATAGAGTGAAAAATATCAAGCTGACATTATACTGTCTCATTCGATGACTTCCAAATGTCAGAGTGCAGTAACTTATTCATAGGGACCTCCATGTCTTGTGATAGTGTCAATTCAAAAGACATTTACATCGACTTTTTTATTTAAATATGTAAAATGGAATATGCAAAGTAGCAGAGGAGAAGGGGGAAAGACCGGGGCAAGGAAGTTCTTAATAATAGAATGGAGACACTTCTAAGGCTAATTTCCACCACAGCCTTCTTTCTGACAGCAGCCTGGCAGTGCTGCTCCCTCCCAGCATCTCCCTCCTCCCCTGCTCAGCCCCCTCAGAGTTCTTGTTATTTCGACACAAGTTAGGGGCTTAAAAGTAGCAGGATATAGGCTCCTGAAAAGTAACGCCCCCAGCCCTTGCTTTTAAAAGTAATTTTGTAATAATAGAAGATACGGAATGATTTTGCCTGAGAGTTAATTGTACTGTTGGCAGTGCACAACAGTGCTCGGTCTGAGCGCTGGTAACAGGATTGCGAAGCCACAGTAGATGATTGTTAAGAAACATAATTTTATATTCTAGTAACTCTTTGTGCAGGGGTGTGCGGATGCGACCCAGCTGGTCGTGTGCAGCCCAAGGCCGAGCCGACTCTTCCTCACTGGGGGTCGGATCGTCGCACAATGCTCCGCACCCCGAGGCAGGGACGGAGCGACGGGGCGCGGGCTCCTCGGGACAGGGGTGGAGGGAGGGAGGGCCGAAGGGACAGGGCGCGGGCTCCTCGGGACAGGGGTGGAGGGAGGAAGGGCCGAAGGGCCAGGGCGCGGGCTCCTCGGGACAGGCCCGAACGGACGGAGGGAGGGAGGGACAGAGGGCGGGCTCCGGCCACAGCGGCCATTTTGTTTTCCTCTCTGCGGCGCGGTCCGGGCCGGCGGCGCCCCCTGGCGGCCATGGTGCAGGCCCCGCGGCCGGCAGGGGGCGCNNNCGGAGCTGGCGCGGGAGGAGCTGTCGGCGCTCGCCGCCATCTACTGCGAGCCGGGCGGCTGCGAGGTGCTGGCGGCCTCAGGTGACGCGGCCGCGCTCTCTGCCTCCAGCCCGGGCTCGCCCGCTGCCCCGCGCGGCGGCTCGGCCCGGCAGAGCCCCGGGAGGAAGCGCTCCGTGGCCGCTCGCGGCGGGGCTCAGCCCGCGGGGCAGCACGGGCTCAGTCGCTCGCTGCTGTCGCTTGTCGCGTGTCCCTGCCCCGCCGGGTGTCTGTGCTGCCGGCCTCGCTTGCGGCACGGAGCGCAGCGGGCCCTGCTCGGTTATAGCTAGGGACCGTCTCAGTGCCCTGCAGGCCCTGGGGGCAGGCGAGGGGCAGTGCTGGGAACGGGCTGGTTGCCCTCTAGGTAAACAAGCAGGTGAATCTTGTACGCGCTGACAAGACCAGGTATTTATCCGGTAATACTGGCTAGGGTACAGCTGTTGCAGTGCATGAGAAGCGTTGGGTCATTTCTGTATTTTTCTGGGGTAAGGTGACCACCTGGACACTGTGCCGTGCCAGATGTTCTCCTGCTTCAGCAAGATGTGTACGGCTGTAGGTTTTACAGGGTACCGAGGCTGATGTGCCATGTCTGCTGTGGGCAGAATGACCAGGTTGGTAGTACTTGCTCCCATCAGCTGCTGGATGATGTAGGCAAGGAATGCAGGAAGTATAGACGCCTCCATGGTTTTTGCACCAGCCATGGTGGCCACTGATCAGAACGTAGTATTAAGAGATGGCTGTTATCAGTCTGCGCTGTACACTGGTGTGAAGATGCCCCTTCAGCAAGGGAGAATGAATCTCAATAGTTGCAGTGTATGATAGCAGCTACTGTCAGGCTTAAATGTCAGGTAAGATATGCAAGTGTTGGTGTCTGTTCAGATCCAGACAATTAGTAAATTTTGCTTAGTGCCTACCACAGATGTGACAACTCATATATTTGTTGGAGAGAGATACATATGCACACAGAATATGCCTATATTCTGTATCACAAGTCCCCAGTGTCCTGGGAGCTATTGCAGAGTGCTGCCCAGCTCCCCAGCAGAGTGGTGGACAGGGAGAGCTTCCTGCAGGTTGGAGTGCAGTGAAGTCCTGGGGAATGCTGCTAAAGATGGATGTCGTGGCCTGCTGTCAGATTTTGTCTGCACGTGTATGTATTGAGCCCTAAAGAAGTGGGGAAGGAAACACTTTTTTACTGTGAGAGTAACTGCTGGAGGTTGCCAAGAGAGCCTGTGGAGTCTTCCTCACTAGAGATATTCAGAATATCTGGATATTGTCCTGGGAACTTGTCCTGTTGTAGGTTACTATGCTTGAGGGGAGAGGTTGGATGAAGACATTAAGTGTCTGCAGGGAGCACAATTAACCACAGTAATCTAAAACCAGAATTTTGTATCTCGATATGTATGGCGCACCTCCTGCTCCAATGCAGGCATGTAATTCTGCCATTTTATTTTTTTAAATTGGTATTTAGGGTTGTATTTTTAAAGTATGATTGATGAAATGTTTCAACTGAGCTTTATTTTTAAGTGAAAAAGTTCAAGAATGTTATTTTGGGCGTAGTTTGAAAAAACAGTATCCAGGCTTATCAGATGTTAATTTTAAAAAACGTGAGCATATCTGAACATTGCATATACACGTCTGTTCCTCCAAATCTGTTGAGAAATATAGGCACATTCTTCTCTGTGCTTCATATATAGAAAAATGATTTTGTGTTTATAAGTTGCCAGAATGTAAGAGGTTTAGAAACCTTCCTGTACGTAAAGTGAGGTGCCACGAGTGCACAATACGAACAGGCTATTTTATTTATATTAATATTATGTGACCTTGGGGGGCCTTTAACCAGACTGTGTTCACGATATGTTAGGATGAGGTATATTTGATTGATTTACATAGTCTTCTGCTGGAATTGAAAAGATTATTTACAACAATGATTTTTGGTATTTTTCTTACTCTTGGAATTTACTTGTTGGAGCTGCAGAATCCTCTAGTATACAATTAACTTTTGCTCCAGTCATTAGCTTACATTTGCTTTATCTCTTCAAACCATGTAAATTGTCATTGACAAACGGTGCACAGACATAACTTCCAGGAAGACTGTTATGTTATGCAATCTCTAAGACATTAAGAGTAATTTGTGTGTAGATCCATGGGATCAAAAAGGAGGCCATTGGGGATTCATGGTTTTGAGGAATGTAAGAGAATGCTTTTACAGGTTTCTTGATATGGTAAAAACTTTGGCTTTTTGGAATTCAACAATGAAGTATTCAGAATGTAAAATGTGTTTTTATCAAAACCAGTGTGTGGATGAATTTAAATAAACTAATTACAGCATATCTCTATTACCTTACATATCTATTTGCAAAGATTAGTGTTACAGATAGAAATCCATAATTTAATTCTTAATCTGTTCTCTTTTGGTCTGTTCACCAAGCTCGCTATAAAAATATATTTAGATATTCTAAGCTTGTACGTTAGTAGGTGCCATTTTCTGAATTTAAAAATAGACTGCATGTGTTGCATAAAATGCCTTTGGGCAGGAGAGGAGGGGGATATCTGTCTGGTTGGCATGGAACATAAGAAAAAATATGAAGTATGCTAGAGCTAAATATACTGATAAGCATGCAGCTATGGGGGAAAATGAGTTAAAATGTATTGAGTTTAGTCTGATTAGCACATTAAATGCCAGCAGAACAGTCATACCCAACCTTTTATTTCAGAAATAATTGCCGTGTTGCTGTGAAGACAACTCGGCCCTTGTAGCATGTGCAAACAAAGGAAATATTTCTTTGGAGCCAGGTTGTGCAGGGCGCCGGTGGTTTGCTCTTTGTTCTGCCAGTGTCTGCAGAGCTGGTGCAGAAAATGGATGCTGCAAGGTTTAAATAAACTTTAGATGCTGTAGCCCTGCAAACGTTTTGAACTGATTCTTCTTTTTAAAAGTAAGTCTGAAGCAGATGTAAATGAGCACAGCTGGGCTCTTCTGGATGGCTCGGGGTGATACACCTTGGGATGTGAGGCTGTTCTGCTTCCTTCAGATTAGTTCATCACAAGGAAAGGTGTGAGATTTTTGCAGGCTTAAGAATAAGATCACTGCAGCAGGAGGCCCTTGTCGAAGGGGCAGGGTTGGCCTGTCTGTTCCTCCGTTACTTCTGAGTTGGTGAGATCTGTTGTGACAAGCTAGTGGAAAAATCCTAGGAGGATTATCAGAAAAGTAACATGTTTTTCTGTCGCTGTAATTAAGCTGGCAATAGAGTAGTATTTTTCAACTTATATAGGCTGTGCATTTTAAAATCTCTTGGCGACATAGTTTAAAATAAAGTGATTCGCGGGCAGAGGTACAATAACGCTGGTCCCGTTCAGCCAGATGCCAGCTGGCTGTGTACTTGGTGGGGCTGCGCTGAGCAGGGGCAGCTGAGGGACATGGGGTAGTGGCTGTGTCTGGTGCAGTGCCTGTATGTGCAGACACCTCTGTGGTGGCCAGGAGGGTGCCGGGGGCCCCAGGACGCACAGGGCAGGCTTTTCTGCCTGTGTCTGTGGTTATGTGTGCTGCACCCGGCGTAATAGCAGAGGAGCTACCACTGCTGGGCCCCAGGAGGAAACATTTCTCAGGGCAGCAGAAGACAGATTGAAATGGGAAGGCTTGAGGTCCTCCTCTGTAGCTACTGACCACTTGCAAGGGTCTCTTCCAAGGCTGGTGTTTTTCTAGGAGTACATTTGCCTTAAAAGTAGTCTGGAACCTTTGACAGGGTCTTGGAGGATTGAAGACGAACTCCTGTTGGCACGAAATTACTCTTTTGATATGTGGTGCCCTTAAGTACAGGTGTGGTTGGGTGTGGTTTCATCGAATTCAATGGATTTGCATCTGCTCCTTTCACCACTGGATTTGACTCTTAGTGATGGTTTGTAGATGTTTGGAGGCTTCTTCATAGTGCTGCTATTGGGTTTGGAGGGTTTGCTGATTTTACTTTGTGACTTCTCTGACCTTGAGAGTTCTTTATATGACCCAGGAAGGAGGTTTGGAAACAAGCCCTTGGATAAGCTCTCTGAAGTACTTCTGTCTGTCCAAGTCACTTTTAGGTTCTTTCACTTTTTTAGTAGGTTTGAAATATAAAATCATAGAGGGCACTGTGAGAGGTTGGTTGGTGGCATCAGCAATACTAATCAAACATAATTCAACTGACTGCCGTGTAAAGGAAGGTAAGGTAAGGTAGGGGGGGAAGAGCGCAAGTCACTTCAAAAGACCTGCTCTGAAACTCAGCTCTTCTCTAATCTGCCTTTCAAATCTGCCTTCTCCTGCCCTCATAGAGTGAATCAACCTGACATTTTAGCAATTTTTGAAAGAAAAGGGGTGAAGTGTTTAGAATGCATCAAAGGGGTGAAGCAGAGAACATCTGAAGAAGATCATCTTTTATCTGATTGATACCCTCTTACTTCATGGCAGAGGAGCAAAAGTAGGTTAGGTCTTTGTCCCCGCTTTTCACTTTGTCAAGTTTTGTATTGTTTTTCTGTGAAACTTTTACTTAAGAAGGTTTTTTTTCATGAATTACTGTGCGCAGCTTTCATATTAAGCACCTTTGATTATATGATTTATCAGGATGATGTTGTCTTTAGCCTTTCTTGCTGCATACTGTGTGTATCTGTTTCACTCTGAAAATAATTCTGTTCTTAAGTAGACCTGCAACAGATTTTGAGCAGATATGAAGATATATGAACGTACATTAATACGACTACATGCATATTTATATATGTAGTATCTAGGGTCAGGTGTCCAACAGAGATGTTTTCCTTATGTCAATCCAACTGTTGTAGAGGAGTTGGCAGAAAAGATTTAAGCGTATTTTCTCTGCAAGTTGTAGGGGACAAAGAATCTGACTTTTTTCTTTCCAAGTGTCTTCTTAGTGTGGAACTGCTTTTGAATGATTGTCTTAAAAAATACCCAGTGCAAGTCTGTTTGCCTTGCATTAGTATTGGTGTTAGAAGTCTTACAGATTTCTTTAGGAGCAAACTTAGAGCAGTTCTGAGTCCAGCCAGAAGAGTCTCTATTTTCAGTTGTCCTTGCTTTTGGTATTGAGCTGTAGAAGCTGAGTTATGTGTTTGAGAGAGACAATTCTTTATTACTAGCTTGTCTAGACTTTGAAAGAGCCAAAAGGTGTGAATGCTTTTTAGAATGTGTTAATAACTTTCCTTCTACTATGTTATAGAAGTGTTTCATTTCAGGATTCCCTGCAGGTATAGCTTGAGCCATTGGTTGCGAGTCCCTACCCTGCAAAAAAAAAAATCACCTCCTTTTATTTCATAGGAAATGGCAGTTATTTGAGTTGAATTGTTAAAGAAAATAACGTGATTTAAAGATATATATGTATTTCAACTTCAAGCAAACTATTAATGGGTTTTTTTTATATTTTCCAGAGACGCACGGAATCTCGTTTAGAATTCAAATCAGTGTGAAAGAACTGCTGGATACAGATGTACTTTTAAAGCTGTTGTTTCATTTACCAATCAATTACCCATCAACTCTACCAGATATTTCTGTTAACTCTGACCAGCTTACAAGGGCCCAATGTATGGATGTGAAAGATAAATTACTTGAACAAGCAAAGAAGCATCTTTCTGAACCCATGGTACATGATCTGATTCTTTGGGTACAGCAGCATCTTCAAGATGTCATTAAGCAATCAGCAACAGTTTGCAATGAAAAAACTACTTTGTCAAAAGGAACAGAAGGTGGTATCTGGATGATCCTTTTGCATTTAGATCACATGAGAGCAAAGGCAAAATATGTGAAAACTGTGGAAAAATGGGCTTCAAATCTAAGGCTGACTGGAAGACTGATGTTCATGGGCAAGATAATATTGATTCTTCTTCAGGGTGACAGGAGCAGCATTAAGGTGCAGGAACAATGAATGTTGACTAGTTCTATCGATTTACCACTGAAACCTCTGCGTCTGAATATTTTGTGTGTGTTTTTCTACGATTAACAATTTCAGAAACAAATTGATCATTATGAGAGTAGGAAGGCCCAGCAACTTTATTCTGTATTTAAGAAAAAGAAGGTATTCTGTTCTGTCTACAGTGATACTTGTAGACCTGTGGCCTGTATTGCTTTGCTTCCCACTGTAATTATACCTGTATCGCTTTGTTTCCTGACCTTAATATACCTAGATTCAGTTTCCTGTATTTCCCAAATGCCTCAGAAAGTAGAAAAAATTTTGGTGAGAAATTAATAACAGACATATTTCTAACTCATTGCTAATTGTCTCTTTCTTTAACTTAAAACCACATGGTGCTCCTAATGCATGCCTGGGCTTTGAAATTTTTGCCTGTACTTATGAACTCCCACTGCATTAGGTGGGTTTTTGTGGTCATGTTGGAGGAGAATGTTTTGGCTTTTTTAACTCATGTTCTCTAAATCAGTTAGGCATGTACTTAACTTGAAACTGATGAATAGAAGCAGTCATGCACTTTTTGGGATGGGCACTTTGAAAGTTTGATTGCTATGTTCTGAAAAAAGTCTACATTTTGAATGCGCTTTTGCATTTTACTAAACTTTGAAAATACTAGGTGACATAATATTTTGGGATTTTTTTTGTCATTTAGGAGTACTTGGTTCTTCAGAAAACTTCTAAGGTAGATGTGGACTCAAGTGGAAAGAAATGCAAAGAGAAAATGATGAGTGTACTGTGTGAGACAGAAGTACAGTCACAGCATAAAAGGTATAATTTAGTACTGTTGTGGATAGAAAAGTAACAGAATTGATAATTACATTCTGACAAATCTAGGTATATTCATGAGTTTCTCTTTTACAATGTAGGTTTCAGACATTTGAAATCAAAGAATATTCAACGCTGGAGGAGCTACAAAAGGAATTTGAAACTGCAGGACTTACAACTCTTTTCTCTGAGTTTGTCCCTCCTCTCTTTAAATAAAATTTAAAAGAAAAAAGTGGACCTTTGACCAAAGCAGTAGTTGACTGCAGATGCTGATGGAAGATAAAAGGACTAATGTGGCAAACAATGTTGAAGCGTTTCTGCAAAAAATACCAGTAGTAGTCATCCTTTTGCAAGAAGAAGGCAATTAATACATCAAGAACTGATAATTTTTTGACATTTATGAATTAATAACTTTTTCCAAGCAATGTGATGTTGATTGTGATAATTGCATGGCAAGCATGAGAGATTGGGAAGAAATAATGTTAAAAAACCAGTCTTCTAGTCAGATTCTGTTTTGCAGTCCCTGTTTTTCAATGTTTTGTTTCTTCTCTCTCATGGTAGAGTATATTGATAATGGCCTGCTGGAAAGCATGGTTAATTTTGCTTTGGAAGATTATATGAAGACGTTTCTGTAAAAAAATACAGCAAACACAGAGTTGAATATGTGAGGACAGCATACACTTAATATCCCTTAGGAGTTCATCTGCTAATTTTTCGTTCTCCATTTAATTGACTGTAAATGCTAGATGGTTGGTTTGAAGAAAAAGCTCATGTCACTTGGGGCCTGAAAAAACTTAGAAGTGTCTTTTTTGAATATTAGTTTTTATTTTAAAATGCATAAAGACACCCACATGGAGGATTTAAATTGATTAAAAGCTGAGGTAAAGCCAACTGTAATATTTTCTTTGATAGTTTACAGATGTCTTTTTGCACTTTATCTGGTTTTACTGTCTTTGCAGCTTTACATATCTTGATTCAATTAAACTGTTCAAGCAGTTTATATACAGACTTCAGTCTTCTGTCTTTCAAGACTTCTGTCAAGGTTTGTTTGTTTGTTTGGGTTTTTTTGGATTGGTCACTGGCCTTGACCAACTTACAGGTTTTTTTTTTTATCAGTAGTCTGTGTTTTACATCTGTATAGTGTTACAAATTATATGCATAATTTTATAAATAGTGCAAGTTGTGCAAGTTCTGTTTACCTAGGGAGAACTGGATACTTATTTCTTAAAATTATTAATGTGTGTCCTTTGGTTTCTATTTAAACTGAAACCATTCTCTAGCAAGACTAGATAAATTATCCAGTAATAAAAATTTTGCAGTCATGAGTTTCTTAGTAACTAGCACTGCCATTTGCTATTTCAGTTGGTTTTAGCATGTAGCTAAACGTGTGCTTTACTGCTCTCCAAAACTCAGTCCCAGAAGCCAAATGTCTCATGTATTCTGCATTAATTAAACAGATTTGATCAATTCAGTATAAACTAATTTATTTCCATTCTACTGGGGGAAGACCAGTACAATTTGTTTAGTTCTGAAAATGTGGTTTGGCAAATGATTATGTAAGATCTGATTTCCTGTTTCATACTCAGACCATGAGATCATACCTCTTTATATATTCTAGAAGAGCAATGAAAGCAGACTAGGAAGATTTTCTCTTTTACTGTTTGAGATATGAAATGCATAAAGGGTTGTAGATTGTTCGAAAGTTTCTGAAGTTTTTCAGGAGTTTGGTAATTTTCCTAATAAAGAGTGTCTCAAATGTGTATGCTGCATGTTATTTTATGCACCGATGCTAATTTAATGAGATAGTAGCAAAGTTCTTCTTAATGAGTCTTTCATGTTTATCACATACAGTACTTCAGGCACAGTAGAAAACAGACTGGGTTGAACAGGTTTTACAAATATGTTCTATATTATTTTGAAATGGCTTCCTGAGAGACAGGAAATCTAATGTTCTTTCATGTTAAGTGCATGTGAAGATGAATTCTTACTTTTATAAAGAAGAACAAAACACAAGTATCTTTCAAATATTAAAATAACATGAATTTTAAATTACAGTTTCCAGAATCGAACTCTTCTCAGGTAAAATATATGTTGAAAAATTGTGTGTCAGTGCAGTCTAAAGTTTTGAAAAGCTGCAGAGGCTCTCTCCTTATCCTGTATGACAGATCTGACAAGTATCAAGCTCAAGAAAAGGCCTATGCATGTACAGCATAAGAAAACAATCAGTATCTCTCTGCAAAACTAAATGTTGTCAGATTTTGCCAGATGCATTGTAAATCTGTTGATTTTAGGAATCAGGATGAACGGCATAGCTACTCATGTGATCTCAAATGGCATGTGACTTCAAAAATAATTGAGGCATAAGTTGTGATCATCTTTCTTGCAAGATTAGATGCAGACTTACTAAAGTTTTCCTCCCTCCTAGAAAGGCCATTTGTGGTGTCAGTGATTGCCAGTTGCACTTGAATATAAGCCCATATATTTTTTTTGAGTTTTATTGCCTGATGCCGCCTTGGTCAACTGTTCGGTCAGCGCTGCCATTCTGCAACAGCCACTTAAAAAGTACTGATTGGATAAGTTGCAGCTCTCTCCTGATCTGTGCTCATCATCCTGCCAAATAAAGTAGTTGTAAGAAGCTAGATGATTCTGTGTTTCAGGAGTTGGAAAATGCAGTTTATATAATGGATTTTTACCATAGTTGAATTTGTTATTCACTAGCTTACACTGGACAAATCCACAAGTTCAGTGTAGGAAAGGACTACATTTTTTTAGCTTGGTTTGATGTGTTTCAGGAGAATTACAAATCTGATCAGGTTGATACTGTTCAGACAGCAGAGTACATGAAAACTGATGTCAGTCTGATTCTGTTAAAGCAAATGCTTTTCCTACCTATCAATCAGTCACTTATTTTGAAGGGTAGGAGGATATCTTCTGTTCAGGCAAGTAAACAGTATTTTTAAAGGCTGTTCTTTTGGAAGGATGTTGCAGCTGTCTGTTAACTGATGGTTTGTTTGCATTCATTGTAAAAAGAGATGAGCTAGCCTGTGAGCCTTTGGGGCACAAAAGTCATCAAAATGGGTTCTGTGGTGCATGTTCTGCCTTCCAAGGGAATTGAAGCAGACATAGAAGAACAAAATGCACCGATAGAGAAGAACAAGACGCAGGGAAAAAAATGCACATCAGTGTCTAAAAAGTTAGTGAAGTGTATGTAACTATCAGAATCTGACAGTGCAGTTGCAAGGAAGAAGAAGTTCACAAATTAAAGATGGTTTAACAAATTAGAAGCTAGCTTTCTTGTGGATATTGTGTTATAAATAGTTCTTCAAACAGCATGGTCAGTAAAGCCTTGTTTCCTGTGGCCTTGCTAGTTTCTAAGCTGTAGCACACGTGAAACCTTCCCTGCAGGAGACACATTCCTGATGGTGTTCTCCCAGGTGGGTTCCCCAGTGCCTGGTATTGATTGTGCGTAAATTGATTATTGCTTGCATAAATCTTTAAAATATGAGTAGCATTTTCCCACCTGGTACCTTTTTCATCCAAGGTTGTAGGTACTTGGTTTCTTTCAGGTTGTTAATGTCTCATTTTAATTGAAGTGACTTAAATTCAAAAGTTCTGGGAAAACTTTGTAGTATAAATATGCTTGCTTTTGTATGGCCAGCACAGATGTATAACCATAGTTTCCTTTAAAAATCAGGCTAAAACGAAAGATGTTGCCATAGGACCGACAACTTGAAGAATCAAGTTTTTTGGGACCAGACTGAGGTTCGATTGGTCTTTTTGAATACCTTGGCTTATTAAGTGTGAAGAAAACAAAAAATGGGTTAAGGAAACAGGAAGGATCCAGAGAAAGGAAAAAATGTGGGACATCAGTATTAGGAATTTACCTGTTTTTCATACTTATTCAGTCTCATGGATTCCTCCTCCCTCTACTCCCGAATTTGTTATTTGGTGTTACAGGGAGGACAAAACACGGTAAGAAGTCATATATGAAACTCCTTGACATAATCAATTGAAAATAACTGAAAGTAGATTGTTTTGTGAATAAGGCTGATTTTTGTGGTTTTGTAGTTACATCTCATTTTCCTATAATAAGATCATTTGTCTCTTACTTCTGGTGTGAATGACCCACAAAACCCACTGAGATTAGTATGAATTATATGCAGAAGTACTGTAACGAGCCTTAAGAAACTTCGTAGTGGAAAAAATATTTTGTTTATGTTGTTTCTTTTAAAAATAGTTTAATAAACTCTGCATATGGATGATTTAAAGCCTAGTGTCCCTTGATTTTTTCAGCTTTATCTGTGAAAATACAAACCTAATCATGCTATAGTACATTTGAAATAAGATGATGAAATGTTGCACTCACTATATTTCTGCCAGAGTTTGAGACTGAAATTGCTTATATTATGAAATAGTGCAATTGCTGGAATCAACTTTAATATATCTTACAGTAGTACTAAGCATTATCATCCTGTCTTTTTTGTGTACAACACATGCAACGCTGGCAGCACTCTGTTAATGGTTTTATATTTTGTATCTATACTTAATTTTTTGTTATCTTATGCAAGAGTTATGATTGTTTATATTCTTAATTATAGACATAAATGGAACTTGGAATATAAATATGCTGATAGCATTTTGCAGCTATTGTTCTGTGCTATGTTCATGTATTGGCTTTTGTATTAGTTTGTGTTGTCTAACTTCAAGGTATTAACCTGCAGTGAAGAGAACTCCTCAGGGTGACAGAAAAATTTGCCTAAAAGACATTAATTTAAGGAATTCTTTGGGCTCTAAAGATGAATCCCTTAATATTTTGAATTAATTATGCACTCAGATGCTTTAATTTTATGCTAATAAGGTAGCAACTGCTGCACTTTTAAATTTTCTTTGTGTTTCTTAATGTGATACCAATAATCTCTTTGTATCCTGTGTTAGAACATAGCTGATCATGGAATTTGGGTTACTATTTTATTAGTATTTCCCATTGTAAGTATCTATGATTCTTCCTATGTATACATTGCTATCTATTACAACGTGAATGCAAAGCGTTATTTTAGGATGAAACTTGTTACAAAAGGTCTCTGCATGAGAACAATAACTACTTTTTGGCTGCTTTTCGTATGGTCACCTTTTGCATTCCTGCAACTGTGGGAAGCTGTCAAATGATCAGAGTTTTCTGGAGCTGAACTTAAAAGGCCAACCCAGTGTGTTACACCAGATCTTGATGCCAGCTGGGTGGAGGCAGGCTGCTCTCCAGGCCTTTATGGGACCACTTTAGACAACACCTGGCTACTCCACTGAAGGGATTAGCTGGATATTTCTTGAACTTTGTGTAGAGCATCGAGGGAATGAATTCCACCAATGCAGAAGGTGAATGGTTGGCTGTTGCTCGATCTGAGCTTTGCATCAGGAAAGCTCTCTGGTACTCTTTTTATGTTAATGCCACGGAGGGTAATAAGGTGAAGTTTATGCTTGTGCTAGTCACAGGGAACACTGCACAGCAAAATCAGTGCCACAATTTTAAGACTGAAGGTGGTAAACTCTCTATTTTGTTTTTTAGTTGTACTTAGAAAAAAGACTAACAGAAAATGATTTTGTTGGTCTCTGATCAGTCACTCATCTGTAGTGGTATACAGAGGCAGGGTACATTTTTATGGGAGATGGTGCTATGACTACCTTTCAGTCAAGATACAATAAAAAGCAGTTCTTTTTAGAAGTAAAATAACTGACTTGCTTGTGAGAACACTGTCCACGTGAGATGCTGAACAGAAGCTGAGCTGTATGGATTGAGCTGTGCCAGAGGCTGATTTTTATTTGGTGGAAGTGGAGGTGTTAGAAAGGGACAGACAGCAATAAAAACACTGGTGATGTGGCTCTCAGAGAAGCCAAAAGGAAGGGTTTTTTGCATTGATTTCTCTCTGGAAAGAAGTTTGGGAGTATGAGCAATGAAGTTGCTACTGTTTCCAAGCTTCAAGTAGAAATGTCTGAAATAAATATGCAGCTTCATTGTCATATCTCTTTTTAGCAGAAACAGCATGTAGAACTGAGAACAAGTAGTGGAAGTTTTCATGCGTATAGAAATGACAAACCTCACTCAAGAGCTGTAGGCTGTCCATGAAGGAATTAGTGCAATTCTTAGAAATTGTCCTTAAATGACCCAGGAATGACAGAGACTTTGTTGAGGCAACAAACTCGGAAAGTCTCATGATTTGGAAACCAGGCTGTTGTGGCTCCGAGCGATTGTGAAGATTGATGGAAGAGGTGACTAGCAGCTCCCAGGAGCAGATTTTCTACAGAATTTGGGCATTCTTGAAAGTAAGGGCTAAGGGGGTTGACAAATCGCTTTCGGGGAAAAAAAGATTCTGCTTATTTGTGGAATCAGAGAATACAGGTAAGTGTTTAATTTTTACGATACTTTTCTGCATTGATACTATAGACACCTGGTATAGAGATTTTAGACGGTCCTTGCTCAAATAGTGTCTAGCGTCTTGGGAAGCTGATCTATTTCAGTTCCACATCAATTTCAAAGATTATTTTGGGTGATAATGGTGGTCAGTGGCATGAAAAGATTTAAGTACTGCAAACCTATTCTGGATCAACGATTTGCAATAGAATTAAGAAACAGCTTTTAAGTATGAATTAGACAAGACACATCTAATAAGAGCAAAAACAGGAGGGAAACAAAACACTCCACTGGAATAGCTACAAGAAATCCATAAAATCATGTTTCTGAGGTACTCGTGTGGCAAAGGAGAACTTCAGGGTTACCTTTGCATTGACAAGGAGCCAAATGCTATAAACTCAGCTGGGTGTGAGGGTGTCAGTCAGAGTTTCTGGGCTGTACAGTGCTTGGCACAGTATATGTATCTTCTCTTCCAGCCTTGCACTAGATTTCTTTATTTTTCCTCCCCTTTTATTTTTTAGTTTTTTTTTAATTTGAAGGCAGCTGCAGGAAGGGAGATGGCAGTTGATTGCTATGAATTCTGTTCTTTACTTCTTACAATACTAATTACTAAAAGATGCTACAGGTTTCCTTCAGACTAATTTTGAAGAAGCAGGGGAATACTTTTAAAAACAAATAAGGGAACAGAGATAAAATCTCAGGAGAAGCTGTTAATTTACATATTGGAGCTGTGGGAAAAAAAGATTTGTCAGAAGAAGAGGAGCCATAAAGCAGAGTGGGAATAAAGACATGTCCTCTCACTGGTCCGGAGTTGCCATCTGTCCAAGCTCTGGCAGAAGCTGATGTTAGTGCTTAGCAGAGGAGAATGGGTATTTCTACACAGTAGTGCCTGATGCTGGCACTAAAGAGCTTTTTGTGCTGGAAGATTGGGGATAGCTAAAGGCAAAGCTTGGAAGCACAGGCAGCATGCTGACAGTTCATAGGGTCTCAGCTTTTGAACAGCGATGGAAGCTGGGCTACTCACTGTGTAACACTGTTAGTAACAGCCACAGGAGCTCTGGTACTGGCTCTTATTTAACTGATCAAATCTATTGGAAAAGGTAACAAAATTGAATTTGTGTAATCAGTCCCAAAGGGAGGTGGTGACTGTAGAGGGTGAAGCTGTTCAGTACTGGATAACACTGGTTTTTGAAAGCTGGATAGTTTTTGGTAGCTGGGACAATGAAAAGCTCATCCCTGGGATTTTTTTGCGTATTTCTTAGCAATTGCTGTGGAATAAAAGGGGAAAAAATTGATTCTTGCTCATCTAATTATGGATTTTTTCCTAGAAATTCATTGCTAAGTTGAAACAAATGAGTTGTGGATAATTGTTTACCAAGCAAAAGTTTTCCCGCTTTAGGTAGAATGTGAGAGAGTTTTAAGAGAAATTTTAACTGTTAGGTTTCTTATGGATCTGAAATAGGAATGGGTTACAGCTCCCTAAAAATTTCTTATTAACAGCAAATCATTAAAGCAATGCAACAAGTGTGAGAAAATTTCAACTTCTGTGGAATAAACTACAGCAGCAAATTGTGAATATAACTCCTGTTATTGAGTATTTTGTGGGACCCTTGGGATTAGCAGCAAGGGGGATCAGAATTTTCTGAATAGCAATAAGGATTTAATTTTTTTTTTCTTAGCCAGCAGCAAGAGTTTCTATTTATGCCAACTTTCTGACAGCAGAAATAAAAGGGATATACTTCTGGAACACCATGAAGGGGTAACACAACTTTTAACAAATTTGTAGGTCTCATTCCTAAGTTTCAAAACCAAACAAAAACAAACCCCAGAACAGCCTGGGAAAAGATTGCTTTCATGGTAAAATACAGCTTGTGGCAATCTGAAGTGATAGCTCTTAGGTTGTGCACATGTATTTGAGAGATTGTTTGCACAGGTAAGGGGTGGTTTTTGGTTTGGTTTTGTTTTGTCCTTTTTTTCCTGTTAAAGCCAGAGGGGGTGCTGGAATGTGCTGTAACATTTGAGCAAGAACTAGTATGGGAACAAATAATCTGCAATAAACCTCAGGTCGCCACTCAAGGTCAAACATGACTAGAGTTGTTCCAAAGGTGTGCTGAGAAATACCTTCAGTGCAGGGAGCTCTGAGAGCAGCTGCAGGGTGAGCTCTGGCTGAGCCCAAGCCCCAGGAAAAGGGCCTGAACTGCTGACCCTTGGCAGCACAAAGGGCCCTTGACCTGTGGCACAGCTGGAGACTGGACACTCAGGGACACGGTGGGAATGCAGACTCTCCCGCCCTTGGGCCGTGAGGGGATAAAAGCCCCGTCGCTCCTTTGTTCGGGGTCCTTCCTCGGAGGACCAGCTGCAGCTGTTACTTTGTTATTTAGTTATTGCATGATGATTAAATTGTTTTCAGGAACAGGACGTCTGAGGCTCTGCCGTGGGATGCCTGGGCCCGAGCCGGTAAGGAAGTGGGGTGTGACTGAGTGTGGGATGTGCAGCTGGGAAGGGGCCTCAGGCCCAGCGCCGGTGGTGCGAGAGGGACTGCAGGAATTGCTCCGGGAGGGTCGGACAGGGAAGCTTCCTTAACAGGTACTAGTTACACTTGGATCCAAAGTAAGAAAGGTGGATGTTCCACTGATAAAATGAAGACTGAAGTTCTTTAGAGAACAGGAAGCTTTGGCAATTCTGGAAGCTCATTACACAATATGGTAAAAATCAGAAATGTGCAATGGTTAACATTGCTCTTTGGTCCATTTTGTTTCACAAGCCCTTGTGTAGTGAATGCAGACAGGAAGGTAATTAAAGGGCTAGTGATTATTAATTATAATGTAATTATTAATTACAATTAAAGGTGTAGTGATTGGCTTGTGATGGCAGCATCCTAAGGTTTTCAGTGATGGAAGTGTCATTGCCTTGGAAAACTGTATCTGGCATGGTAAAGCCACTGCTTTCCATGGAGGGTGCTTGTGGTCTGGACAGGCCCAGTGTTACTTCAGTGTCTCTATTTGTCAGTACTGACCTAGAGAGAAGAGCAAAGGTTAGCTTGTTCTAGAGCAGGCGCATGCTGAGAGCGTTGTTCTCCCTGACTTTCTCCTGCAGTTTGTGTTGGTGTAGCTGCTGGTTGAAGGGACACCAGATGGGCAGGATTTCACTCTGCTCCCAGAACTGAGGAAGTGGCTCTGGCATCTGGAGCTGGAAGAAAAAGGAAAGCAATGTCCTTTCTGTCCAGGCAAAGGGGACAGAGGCTGTTTCCAGCAGTGGTTGTTCCTGGCCACCTTGTGACAGGCACAAGGGGTTCGGTGGGTATCAGAGCTGGTTTTAGGCTGCATGAGAACTGGTACTGACAGTGCCTATGGGGACACCTGACTGTTACTCCACATACATTATATGCCACATTATCCCATCAACTGTCCAACTTACATGGGTGGTTTTGTATATATGGGCATTTCTAAGCCTGACACAAGGGACTATCTTGCTGTCATGAGGATGGGAAGACCTTAATTCCAGAGCTTTGTGCTACAAAACACCATCCTTTTGTCTTTTTACCATGAAATGTCTTTCCATTTGTAAGCAGTAAGAAAATAACAGAATGGTGAAAGTCAACTATACAGCAAACTACTGACAGTATGGGATGTCGACTGTCAAACTGTCACTTATATAAATGGAACAATAATTGTTGTTCCTCTTCAGAAATGTAGTTTATGCAGTCTATATAAAGGCAAATTATTTAGTGCAGTGCAAGGAAAATTCTTTTTTCCTATCTGAAACCAATTTAATGTTAACTGATGAAACCATTAGAAGATACTGAGCCCAATATGAATCCCTTTGGTGGAATACATGATGTGGAGGAGTGGCTTATCTCACAAAAAGCCTGCCTCCATTTTGGAGGTAATGGGTTTTTTATTTTTTCGCTTTCTTAATAATAGAGGAAGAGAGAGGGATAGATCTGCTAGAATACTCTCCTTATCATCTTTGCAGCCTATGGTCTCATGGAGAGGCATAGCTGAGAGTTAAAAGGGGAAAAATCCTGACTATTGTGCTTTCCCTGAGATAAGGAATATTTTAGAATCCCTTGTCTCATGCATGAAGCCTGGTAAAAGGGTTCTATATTAACATATGGAAGAGTTTTTGGGGAAAAACAGATCTTAGCCTCAGGAGTCTGCTTTTGACTCCTGGTTTGCCTGGGTGTTTTATATGTCTTTGAAAATGAATGTTAAAAGGGGGACTATGAGCCACACAAGCTGAGATTGCTGCATTGACCTCAAGAGGTGAAAGCACAACTGAAAAGGTCTGTTTTAAATGTTTAAGGAATTAATAATTGCTGAAAAGTGCAGATACTAGAAGAACAAGCATCTTATATGCCATGTTACAGACAGATCTGGCACTCAAGGGAGGCATTTGTGACAACAGTCTTCCAGTGGGTGACATTTACGTACATGATAAAGAGACAGGACCTCTTTATGTAAAATTTACAATGAGCTTTCTAATGTCATCAGTTTTTTTAGGCTTACAAAATTGCCTCTCTTATAAAATTAACTCCTCATGTTTGGCCATCAGCTTTTGGGAGTTGCGAAGAGCAGCCCCACGGGTGTGTGTGTGGCAGTGGGTGCACCGGAGGGCTGTGGAGCTGAGGACCCACAGAGAGACAGATGCTGCTGGCCATGGGCACGTAGCAGTCAAAATGGCTTTGGGCAACAGCTGCTGCTGTTGGACTTAACGTGGCAAAATCCACATTAAGTCCACGTTCATCCTGGAGGAGACTAAGGTGAGACATCATCGCAGTCTACAACTTCCTCACAAGGGGAAGAGGAAGGGCAGATGCTGATCTCATCTCTGTGGTGACCAGTGACAGGACCCAAAATTGTGTCAGGGGAGATTTAGGTTGGATATCAGGAAAAGATTCTTCACCCAGAGGGTAGTCAGACACTGGCACAGGCTCCCTAGCAAAGTGGTCACAGCACCAGCCTGACAGAGTTCAAGAAGAGTTTGGGCAATGCTCTCAGGCACACGGTGTGACTCTTGAGGATGGTCCTGTGCAGGGACAGGAGTTGGACTTGATCCTTGTGGATCCTTTCCAACTCAGGATATTCTATGATTCTAGGAAAGTGCATCATAACCCTTGTTTTTTTTTCTGAACCTGTATTTGAGAGTTGGGAAGAAGCTTTTTTTATCACTTTTTAGTGACAAGGGGCCAGCAAATAATTACAAAATAAAGAAGCAATAGAATCAAAATACTAAACAAAGGAGAAGGAAAAAGACATTGGACTAGAAACTGATGCTAAAACCAGTGTGAGGGAAGGGAGCAGAGAGTGCCAGACAGAGCACAGTGTGTTAGAGCAGAAAGTGTGAGTGGAGACCACAGGCTGCAGCAAGGCTTCTCTGTCTCCCTGCAGCCTCCTCTGAGCAGTGTCGTCATGTCACTTGGTCTCCCAACCTCTGAAAACTCCAGCTGTAGCCACTGACTGCTTGGATCCCTTGTTGGAGCAGGTGGCTTCTACATGATGGAGATCAAGAGAAAACAGTGAGTACTGGCTTTAATTAAACTGGGAATTGCCTCTTGTGGTGAGAACCCTGGTGAGAGGTTTGTGGCATTGTTCACCCAGAATGCTTTCACATTTTCAGTGTAGGAATTGATAATCATTTGCAGTAGAAAGCCATAAGCATTGTGTCTCTTGAAAGCAGCAAGATGCTTTCATCTCTCAAAGCCTTTCAACAAATGAAACCCAGTAATAGCTAGAGCTGTCCAATCTAAATTAATTTTCTCAAGCGGAACTCTGTATGCTAAAATTTTTTGTTGGGTGATAAATGGACAAGGCTTTGGATTCAGCCATCACTTGACATTCTTACCTTCAAAAATAAGTATTTTGTTTTAGGATATTGTAAGTGACACCTTTGTAGGGGTTTGAAGGACATGCTCTCTCTGTAGGATGTGTACTTTTGTGGAGAAGATGATATTTGTGGGGAGGTTACATTTTGCTGAGCAGCGGTGTGAAAGGACAATTTCAGCTTGAGAAATCCAAGGAGGTGAATGGGTGGTTCTGGAGAAGTGGTGGCCCCATGGGGGCTCAGACCACATGCTTTGGCCGGCTGTGATCTCTCTTTACTCCTTTTATCCTGTTTCATATGGCAGTAGTATGTACAAGAGAAGGTTTATGGTGTGGATGTGTGCTCCACCTGCTCTCACAAAACTTTGCCTTCTTGCTGAGCCCACTGCATCCCTGGTTTAAAGCAGAACAAGCTGCATTTTGCTAAGAAGTTCACTAAACCATTCAGATGCTGTCTTAGATTTGGCAGCCTGCAGTGCATCAGAGTATTTTGATAAGCATCATGTCTCCTTGGAAACTACTACTTAGCAGTAACTTGACGCTACATTTGGAGTGTTATGATTAATTTAAGCCTTGCTTCTGCAAAGACACATGGTATGGGCCTCCTCCCACAGAAGTGCAGAGTCTTGTTGAGCTTAGCAGAACAGCTCGTGTGTTCCAAAGTGTCCCTGTGGGGTTTAGGAGTTCTTCTCTGAATCTCTTCAGGCTCTGCTTTAAGCTCGTTGGTTATAAATCTCACTTGTTATCCTTAGGTATATTTTTAGGAGTCTGTTGTCTAATTTGATATTTTAAAAACATTTCTAAAAAGTCTACATCCACAGTTATGAATAAATATAAAGCTCCTTCTGAGGCCATTAAATAGTATTTTAATTAGGCTGGCAAAATTGCTTTTGGCTTGTCTTTAAAGTCTTTAGTATCTTATTTCTATTAACAAAATGGTAATCAAGATTGAATTCTAAAATGTAACCAAAGTAGGTCATATTTTTATTAACTGGAGATAGATAATGAATCTGCCCTATATAAAGATTTGGATTAAATCTTCTGAGATGCTGAGGAGAGTGTTTTAATTAAGGTAATCCTTATTGCATCTAGCCAACACTATTGCTGCTTAGGAATTTAAGATCTCAGTCATGCATATTAGTACATTACCTCAACGAATCTAATAGAGATTTAATACTTGTATTTGAAGTAGCAATCTGTTACAAATTAAAAGCATTTGAATAATAAATTTAAATCATGTTATTCTTTGCAGTGTTTTGTATAATTAAGGAACACATTCACCATTAATGTTTTGTAATTTCTATAGTGCTAAGAAGGTGTTCTTTGTTGTTGCTCTTAAACCAGCAGCTGTTTTCACCTGCTTGTAAGTCTAGCTGGAGAAGTCCAGCTATTGCAGCAGTGTTATATATGTGTGCTAAGTGTCTCTCTAATCCCCCAGGGATTTGGGACACTTGGCATAAAGGATGGGACTATGTGTACCATCCCACTGAATGCTAGGCTGGGGTTTGCAAATAATGCTTTAAAATGTTTTAAAATTAAAATAATAATAATAGTAATAAAACATTAATATAGAATCAAAATAAAATAATGCTTTAAAATGCTTTAAAAATTTGACACAAGGGTTACTGATTTGCATTGTAAGATGTTATGAGTGCAGTGTTTGAAGATTTGGCCTGTGGTACTGGCAAAAGGACTGTGCTTGATGCAGTACATTGTAGCCTCCCAGTATAGATGTGTATGCAAAGGCAATACTCCTCTGATTTCAGTGAGAATTAGCTTAGAAGCCTAGGCAATTTTTATGTATTAAATAACAAAACTGGAGACACTTACACTGAATACATTCTGAGCATCTTTTTTCCATAAAGACATTACTGTTCCTGTGATTTCTAGGTTGCAGTTCTGAACTCTGCTGCTGTATTAATCTGCAGGAGTAACAGCTCAAAGCGAAGCGGGCAGACACTTTCTCACACAGTGCTTTGCTCTCGGTGTGCACTGTGATGCCAGGGTTAGCTGGAGTTTGAGTAAGAGCTCTTATAATACCCTGCTCTGCGTTATGAGAAATGCTAATTTTTGAACTCAGCTTAGCCTGAGAAATACTGGCTGGAGGGTACTGAGGTCCTGTCTGTCTCAGCACTTGTTCCCTGTGAGCAGTTGATGGGATGCTTGTAGAACAAGGGTAAGGAATGGGCAACATCTGCAGAAAGGCTCTTCCCTGGTCCATGTTGTTTTGGTTTTTATTTGCACTGGCTTCTCCTGAGGAGACCATCTATCACTTAAAATAGGGGATGTACAGGGACTTTCTGGCCATGTTACCCACAGAGCCCCACTCCCCACAGTGGGAGATGAATGTGACAGCAAATCTGCCATCCTCTTCCATTAAAAACTCTCCCTATGCTGATGTTACTACCATTGTGCCAAATCTTTCAATTTCACATGATGGGATGCACAGAAGGGTCAAAGCAGTTTTGGATGTGCTCTGTCGAGTTCCTATATGGGTACGGATTTCCTTACCTCTTTTAATTCTGCTCTTCCTCATGGGGGAAAACCATACTGATATTCAGACTTTAATTTTTGTTTGCATAAAGGTAACCCTGCTGCTCCTTTGGGAAGCATGCTGCACAATTCTCATCTCTTGGGCATTTATGGCCATCAGAAACAGTATCTTTCTTGCTCAGAAACAAAAAGCAAATCAATGGGAAGATCATAAAGATTATCTTTATTAGCTTCCTCCCTGCATAACTCCACAGCCATAAAACAATGTCCTATAAACTGACATTGTTCTATAAATTAACATAAAAGAATATTCCTGTTAGGATGTTCCTGTTATATGCAGTCAGGTAATATTAAATACTTTATTTATGTCAAAGTCACTGAATATAACATATTCTTGCTCTCTGTAGATGACAACTACTAGAGTAGTCACAGATGAATCTGTCTTTTGGGATGGAAAATTTTGCCATCTTTGGTCTGATGTTCTGTTCTGTGGTTTAGTGAAGAATATAAAGAGAAACCAGGACTACGTAGCACAACAGGACAATCTTGTTTAGGATCTTCACTATTAATGTTCACTATTTGTTACCGATATTGTCCTTTAAATTGGTAATTTATATATAAACTTTACACTAATTTACACTGTTTGTTTTTGGCACCATTAGTTGGAAAATTACAACCTTTCCTGTTTGTTATAGTTTGGATTCTGGTTGCAGTGATTCTGCCTCTCTCCTCTATTTTAGCATTCCCTAGATTGATGCTGAAAATTACATGTTATTTTTTCTTCCTTCATAAACCCGTGTCACAGAAGTAGAAAGACCTCAGCTATTGAGATCAAAGGTTGCTCAACTCTGTTGGATAGCATGGCATAATGTTCGGCTGTGATGAATGGTGCCAGGACTTGAAATAAGAGTAGCAAGTCTAAGAGCATGAGTCACTGTACTAGGTCTTCATGTCTGCAGAAAATTTGTGTGAACTGCTGGCTGAAAGCATTGACAATTTTCCATTAGTAATGAATTACAGTAGTAATTTCATTAATTTCTTCACCTTAGTCAGGATATGTTAGTGTAAGTTGCTTAACCAAGCATCAGAGGAGCCACTGCCGTTAACCTTTAGTCTTTTGCTGTGTAACCAGGACCAGTTAAGAGGTAAATTAGCGTAGCATCCCTTTAAAAAAAATTACTTTAGATAAGAAGTGGACATAATTTTTTCCTGTTTTTAATTTAATAGCAGGTTTATGGTTTTATGCAAAACCATTCATATTACAGCTGACCCTCTGGGAACTGGGTTTTTTCGTCTGTGTAATTTGGTGTCTTTAATAATCTGCTGTCTGTTAAATCCAGCACAGGCTTGATTAATGAATTGTGATGAACCAATGCATTAATTTACAGGTTTGGTCTAATACCCTAAAAGGCTACATCAGTGCTTCCAGTTATTAATGTTAATAAACTTGAGAGAAAAAGCAATGTGAGGAGGGGTAAGGGAAGGTAGTATGTGGCAAGTTTTGTCTGTATTCAAGCATTTATGTCTGCAGCTACTTTTCTTACAAGAGAACTGCAAAAGCCCTTGACAACAGACAACATCAAATGGAGAACAGCTTAGCAGTGTTTGAAAAGACTGTAGAATTTCTGAAGCTGTCTGTGTTCCACTGTCAAATCTTTTTTTCTTTGCTGCAAGTCCATATTCAACACAGGTTTTCATGCTGTTTTTCTAAATACTGTGTAATAGTTTTGAAACCCTTTTCTGTTAAATCTGTGGCTGAAACACAATCTTGAATAGGAATTTCTCTGAAAAGTCACTCCAGAACCCTGGCAGATGATAGGCAGATGTGCATGAGAGTGGTGGGTATTAGACGTTGACAAAATTGGCTATGATGAGCAACTCATTTCTAAGATGATATTGAAGCTTTAAGATGATCCTTTTGAAAACTTTAAATAAATCTACAAGCTAAATTGCAAAATTTTATTCTATTTCATTTTTTTTTAAATCCTTCATGTGTCTATTGCATGTAATGATTCCAAAGAGTAGAGTGTATTCTGTTCAGTCTCAAAAGAGCTGGTACATTGAGGAAAGGGAATAGTAATTGATTTATTTTTTTATTGAGACAGTAGGATTTGGGAATGGGATAGTAATATGGTGTGAAGATTTTAGGGTGGTGTAAAAAAAGTATGAAATTTTGTCTTTGATGCTGAGCCTTTAGATCTTGAAAACATCTTAAAACAGCATAGAAGTTCAAAGAAGGAGCTGTGTGTCCTCTCTCCTTGGATATTAGCTTTCAGTACTGGAGCTCAGACTTCTTCAAATTACAATTCCAGCCTTGCCTTGTTCTGATAAATATAATCTAAGAATTATTATTTTAGACATTGATGTATCCATCTTTCTGTCTGTTAAAATATAGCATGACGTTTAAAGCCCATTTTAGCAATCATGCCTCAGGCATTGTCTTTCTAGTGGGGCACAGGAATTTTCACTTGTCCTTGAGATAAATGACACTGGTATAGAATTGGCATCTCTTAAGTCTTGCTTCAGCATCCATGGCACCAAAGTATTGCTGGAAACATTGGAATAAAACAGAGAAATAACACTGTTTAGGCTGAACAAAATAAACTCCCCCTGTTTCTGTTGCTTTTTTCACTTCCTTACTGGTATAGAGAGAATAATTTCTGCTACATCTTGGCTATTTTAATAGGATTCAGGATGCATGATCACATTAGATACTGTACCTGAGGCAATCTGTGTTTAGACTGGTGATAATTACATGCAAAAGTCATTCAACAATGAGGCAATTAATGCTGATGAACTTTAATAAAGTCAGCTGTCAGCAATAGATATTGCTGGCAAGTTTCCTAATCCTATATTTATAATACTTTGAAATTCCCTTCTGTTCTATTCTAGAATACATTTCTGTTTAATGTGTTAAAAAAACCCCACCAGAAAATATTGCCAGCAACATATTTATATATGGCACAAATATGAACAAAGAGGTCAGAAGTCAGCCTGCTTACCAGATTTACTGCAGTGATCGGTATTTACCAAAGAAGATGATAGACAGAACAAGGCAAATTGTCTAACTCTCTCAGCAGAGGAAAGGGAAAGCATTAGATAAGGAACACAGGGCTTACATTTCCCCTCACTGTTGATTAACAAGCATTAAATTATGCTTAATGTCAGATGTAGGCAGGTCATTGTAATGTGTCAGTGTAAATTAGAAGATGAAGCCAGTTAGTGTCTGGGATTTGCAAAATTCTGGAATCTCTGTCTTTTGCTGCAGAGACATACTTTTGTGAATTTCTTAGTTATCCTGATTGGTTATATGATCAGATGAATTTTGTCATTGGAAAATTCCATTATAAAACCATTACTCTTTGGAACAGAAAGCGGAAAGTGACTACCAAGCGTTTTTGCCTTTCCAGCACAGGCAACTATGAAGTTGCAAGGAGTGGCTGATGGAGGAATGAAGTGTCCTCCTTGTTAAACTGTATTGAACATTAAAAAGCCAATGCATACCTGTGTGCCTTTTCCTGGGGGTCAGCTGCTTTGGTGGGCTACAGTTCAGGAACCACTGCTCTGACATGAGGAAGATAGAAAATATGGAAAAACCTGCTACAGGGTACAGATGAGACAGCTAACACAAGAGTATGAAGCCTTCTGTGAAACGATATAAAAAGTCTAAATATGGGAGTAGTTTTAAAATGGCAGAAATATCATTTGTCTCTTTCCTAATCCAGTAGAATTCATATAAATTATGTGCATTATAGAGCTGTTATGCATTAGGTTTAGGGCATGAGCTTGCTCCAGGTGTCCTGGAAGACCTGTTCTAACAGGAGCACTGCAGACTGTCAGTTTGGGGAAGGACTGTTTTGGTCAGAAGCTTTCTCCCCCTTTTTCAGGAATGCAATGGAAAACAGCAGTGAGGCGTTCTTCTTCCTTGTATGTTTTCTTATTAATATAAAGGCATTATCTCTAAGGCCAGAGATGGCCAGAGGGAATATCCCTGCAGGTGTATGCGTTCTCCTCCTTTTCCCTGTTGGCTGTGGTGAGAGCCCTTGCCTGGATGCACTGGTGGTCTAAGCCAATGTGACTCTTCTCACACTCTTCTTTTATCTGCCTGGAGCAAAAGCGGCATTGGCAGTCCCACAGGGCAGTGAGCAACTGTTAAATACAGGTTCAGTAGCTGAAACTACATGGTATTTTCTATTTTAGCTGTTGTACTATGTTAATCAGTAAAAACCAGACACAGGTGAGGAAAATCTGTTTATGATTGCTGAAAGTGTGTGGTGGTGAGTGTTAAGGTTACACATGATGGTTCATGTGCATAAGCCTTTGGTTTCAGTTAGAAAAACTCTGGTATTTGGGATGAGGTTAAGTTTCTAGGGTGAGGTTGGAGATGAATCACAGCTGGATTTTGGCTTTTGGCTTTAACATCTACAATCCTTTTTCAGCAGCCGACAGAAAGATCACATTGTACTAGATAAGCTGTAAAAAATTCCTGCTGTTTTAACCCGAAATCATATGATAGAAAGGTTGAGAGTTGGAAATGGAAAATGTAATGGAAAATGTTTGTCATGAAATGTTGGAGGCAACCTGCAGCAAAGCCCCAGCAGGAGACAGGTGAGAGTCAGGAGAGGCTCACCTAGGTCTCTCTTACCATGGAAAATGTCTGTTTTGGCCTGACTAGCTTTGGCTGCTTGTGTCCTTCAGCAGTGAAAGCAGAAGGGAGAGAGGAAACTGAGATAGGGACTCTAGGGAGAGTGGGGAGATGGGGGCCTTGGCACAGGGAGACAGAAAGGCACAGGCAGTGGGGACTCAGAGGAGAGGCAGTGGTGAAGAAAGAAGTTAATGATGTGAAAAAAAAATGGGGTTGAGGGTTCACATCTTTCCCTGCTTGCACTGAAGCAGGTGACAGCAGCATGGAGTGGCTTTTACTTGCTAGTTAGATCTGTAAAGTATTGAAACATCTGTTACGCTCTGTAATGACTCCTTGAATTGCTTAGGCACTTACAGCACAAGGCAATGCTGCATAACCAAGCTTGTCTCTAAAGTCAAGTGTAGGACATTCCTGTGGTTTTCTTACTTCTTCAATCTTTGTTGGGAGTGATGGTCTTTCTCAGTGATTGGGTTGCTTATTCTGCCTGTGGAGGAGGTTTGTACAGCGACATTTCTTTTTGTGTTACATTAGTACAAGAGAAAACACTTTTAAATAGGAGGAGGCTGGCAAGCATCCAGATTAGAATGCTAAGACCTAGATGGGTGGACAGCTATGAGACCCCCAGGGTGGGTCTCAGAGGGTTGTGGGTGATGGGTCTTGCTCTGCATGTCACAAGTGTGGTACCAGGGGTCTATCCTGGGACCTGTCCTGTTTGACATCCCTGTCAGTGACCTAGGGAGGTGGTGGAGTGCACTCTCATCAAGTGGGCAGATGTCCCCAGCTGCAGCTGGGGGAGGGATACCACTCAACATACTCGAGGGCTGGGCTGCTTGTTAGGGAGAATTAGCCAGGCTGGAGAAGGGACCTGCCAGGGACCTCATGAAATTCAATAGCAACAAATGCAAAGTTGTGCCCTGGGGAAGGAGAAACCCCCAGGGTTCCGCTGGGATGGGCTGTCTGAGGACAAGCCTGTGGAAAAGTGCAGCAGAAATGAAGGCCAATAGCATCCTGGGCTCTCTTAGCAGGAGCAAAGCCAGGAAGTTGAGTAAAGTGATTATCTCCTTCTCAGGACTTGCTAGATCTTGTCTAGATATCCATCAAGTTTGTAGCACCTATACAGTAAAGACATCCTTAAAGTGGACTTCAGTGAAGGGCCAGCAGCTTGGTCTGGGGCTGGAGCCCTGTGAGGAGAGGCTGAGGGAAGGGGACTTGCTCAGCCAGGGGAGGGCATGGATGGATGGATTGGGTCACCTACCAGCAGCCTGCCGAAGACACTTTCCCCACTGGAGGGGGTCTTTCCCCATCGTGACTGGGAAGTCCAGCAGTGCAGCAAGGGCCCAGGGAGGCTGTGCAGCCTCCACCCTTGGAGGTTTTCAAGAACATGACAAAGCCCAGAGTCACCTGGTGTCGTCTCCTGGCTGACCCTGTCCTGAGCACAGGCTGGATCGGATGGACTCCTGTGCTCCCTTCCAATCTGAATCGTCTGACAAATCAGACAAATGAATATGAAAAAGGGGAGGAAGTTGTGGGAGGGGAAGTGGGAAGAAAGAAGAGTTGATCAAAAGATACTGCTCAAAAATCCAGTGGTAGACACCCTAATGTTGTGGCTCTTAAACACTTAGTTTTCTGTGGACTCCCTAGTCCAGAATCTGTTTGCCCAGTGCAGTCTGTTTAGATTAAATTTAACAGTTTGCATTTGTTCTGGTTGGACAATTACTTGAAAACAACGCTGTGCGCTAATTTACTTGCTTTTATTCAGGTCAGCCTGGTCCCGCTTACTTGTCCTAGTGCTTGAATGATCCTGGAGATATTTGTAACTTCAGATGGGGCTCTTAAAAGTAAGTAATTTTTTTTCTGTCTCCCCCTTTTTTTTTTTTTCTTTTTGGGATTTTATTTTGGGATTTTTTTTTTTTAGAGATTGATTTTGCCCACTTATTTTTGAAAAATTGGTAGTCTAGGATGGGGTGTGTTTTAAGTACTATGCAGGCACAGTGAAATAGACAACTTTCAGGAATAGTCTGAAAAATGCAAGGCCCCACTTTTTTATATGGGAGGAAGCAAACAAAGCTGGAAAACTGGTTGTAAAATTCAGCTGCTGGTGCCATCTGAGCAAAAGCAATTCCTTTTCTAGGTGCAAGAATGAGTCATGCATTGTGCTAGAGTTTGTGATTTAGGCAGATGTGCTTCATCTCACACTTCCAGCCTATATGGCAGTTCCTGCAGTCAGTTCCCACAGCTCAGTGGCAGCACATGAGCTGCTGGTGCTGTCCTAACCCATGGATGGGTTTGCACTTGCACAGCTCTGCCTGTAAGGAGGCAGGATTAGGAGAAGAAATGGTAGTGGTTTGGTTTGTCCTCATGAAGAGGTCATTGCGAGATATGTCGGTCCAAGGTGTCATGGTGAAGTGGCCTGAGCTCCTGAGCAGGCACCCAGCACTGAGTGGTGGCTTCTGTACTGCATGCTCAGTGTGTCCAGACCGTGTTTAGTGGATTACAAGAGATTGTAGAAGAGATTGTGTAGGAATCCCACGTGCAGGAGCCTGATGCTCCCATGCTTGGTGTTTAACATGAACCCCTCGAGTCACTGCACAGCAGCCCCGTCAGTGCCTGCAGAGCTCTGTCCCCAGAGCTCTCGAGGGGCCTTCAGATGTCAGGTAAGTTGCAATTATTAATCATTAGGGCTGAGATTATTCACACTGTTTGCTTTCCTCACATTCATTCCTCCCTTTCTTGTTCAAATAGTGACATTTAGTAGAAATTTACAGTGGAGCTTTTTATCCCCCTTCAGTGGTTTATTTGATTTCATTGATCTTTTTAACTCATAATCAAACTGATTTTTGTATCCAGAAACTGTCTGATCTTACCCCTTTCATTTTCCTGTGTACTGAAGGAACAGTTCAGCCTTGCAGAGCTCAACAGTCTTTGTTAGAACCAAGTTTGGGCCGGGGCTGTGGAGCAGTCTGATCTTTCCGCACGTCCTGGTGCGGTACAGGAGTGGGGAAGCGGGGGCAGCTGCGCCTCCCCTGGGAGCCGGGGGGGAGATGGCCGCTGGCGGGGGTGAGTCTTGGCACTCAAGGGCTCGTCCCGAGGTCTTCGTTAAACGAGGGTTCGTTCCCTAAAATTGGGGTCCATATGCGACGCCAAGTATCATAGATGCCCTTTTAAACTCAGCAAGGGCCGCGATCGGAGGAAGTTTTTGAGAGGAAATTTTTGTAGAATTGCCAGCTTGTCTGGTAAATCACCTGTCTGAAGATAACGGCATTTTAACGAGACGAATCGACATTTTTGAACATTCCCCACTGGTTTTTCCTCTCTCTGAGTGCCAGAAGGAGACAGACGGTGTGGAAGCACACGGCGACGGGAGCGGTACGTGTCTCGGGGAGCAGGACCCGCGGGCCGGAGCGGGCGGTGTGGCGGCCGGAGCGGCCCCTTCGCCGGGCGGGGCGGCGGCAGCGCCTCCCCGGCTCCGCCAGGGGCTGCTCGAGCACCGCGGCGGCGGCCGGGCCGGCC